>BLKR01008312.1:0-22003 GCA_011170035.1 Teleogryllus occipitalis
GGTAAAGGGCCCGCAATGTCAAGACGATAGTTTGCCCTGCTAGTATTCCGATGGGCGACGCCATATCCGCATTCGTCTGGAAAACATTCGTCTCAGAGAGGGGCAACATTCGCATTGTCGGCCCCCTGCCCTCGAGCCGACGGCGAGAATGTGCTCTGCTTCGAGGTAGCCTGCACGCCCGCAAACTAACCGAAAGGCGAAAACAGGGCGACGCTTTTAAAGCCAGATACTTCCGCCGTTCACATTTGAAAAAGCGATATTCTATCTGCATTCGTCTCGAAACTATTCAACACCGAAAGGGGCAACTTTCGCACTGGCGGCTCGTCGCACTCGGGCCGACGTTCGCCTTTTCGATCTGCCCTGGTCGCCGGGGAAAGACCCGGAGGGGGGAGCAAAGGGCCCGCGATGTCAAGACGATGGTTTGCACTGCTAGAATATCGATGGGCGACGCCATATCCGCATTCGTCTGGAAAATATTCGTCTCAGAGAGGGGCAACATTCGCATTGTCGGCCCCCTGCCCTCGAGCCGACGGTGAGAATGTGCTCTCTTTCGAGGTAGCCTGCACGCCCGCAAACTAACCGAAAGGCGAAAACAGGGCGACGCTTTTAAGCCAGATACTTCCGCCGCTCACATTCGAAAAAGCGATTTTCTATCTGCATTCGTCTCGAAACTATTCAACAACGAAAAGAGCAACTTTCGCACTGGCGGCCCGTCGCACTCGGGCCGACGTTCGGCTCTTCGATCTGCCCTGGTCGCCGGGCAAAGACCCGGAGGGGGGATATAGAGCCCGCGATGTCAAGAGAATAGTTTGCCTTGCTAGAATACCGATGGGCGACGCCATATCCGCATTCGTCTGGAAAATATTCGTCTCAGAGAGGGGCCACATTCGCATTGTCGGCCCCCTGCTCTCGAGCCGACGGTGAGAATGTGCTCTCTTTCGAAGAAGCCTGCACGCCCGCAAACTAACCGAAAGGCGAAAACAGGGCGACGCTTTTAAAGCCAGATACTTCCGCCGCTCACATTCGAAAAAGCGATTTTCTATCTGCATTCGTCTCGAAACTATTCAACACCGAAAAGGGGCAACTTTCGCACTGGCGGCCCGTCGCACTCGGGCCGACGTTCGGCTCTTCGATCTTCCCTGCTCGCCGGGGAAAGACCCGGAGGGGCGATAAAGGGCCCGCGATGTCAAGACGATAGTTTGCCCTGCTAGAATACCGATGGGCGACGCCATATCCGCATTCGCCTGGAAAATATTCGTCTCAGAGAGGGGAATCATTCGCATTGTCGGCCCCCTGCCTTCAAGCCGACGGCGAGAATGTGCTCCTTTTCGAGCTATCCTGCACGGCCGCAAACTAACCGAAAGGCGAAAACAGGGCGACGCTTTTAAAGCCAGATACTTCCGCCGCTCACATTCGAAAAAGCGATTTTCTATCTGCATTCGTCTCGAAACTATTCAACACCGAAAAGGGCAACTTTCGCACTGGCGGCCCGTCGCACCCGGGCCGACGTTCGGCTCTTCGATCTGCCCTGGTCGCCGGGGAAAGACCCGGAGGGGGGATAAAGGGCCCGCGATGTAAAGACGATAGTTTGTCCTGCTAGAATACCGATGGGCGACGCCATATCCGCATTCGTCTGGAAAATATTCGTCTCAGAGAGGGGCCACATTCGCATTGTCGGCCCCCTGCTCTCGAGCCGACGGCGAGAATGTGCTCTCTTTCGAGGTAGCCTGCACGCCCGCAAACTAACCGAAAGGCGAAAACAGGGCGACGCTTTTAAAGCCAGATACTTCCGCCGCTCACATTCGAAAAAGCGATTTTCTATCTGCATTCGTCTCGAAACTATTCAACACCGAAAAGGGCAACTTTCGCACTGGCGGCTCGTCGCATCCGGGCCGACGTTCGCCTCTTCGATCTGCCCTCCTCGCCGGGGAAAGACCCGGAGGGGGGATAAAGGGCCCGCGATGTAAAGACGATAGTTTGTCCTGCTAGAATACCGATGGGCGACGCCATATCCGCATTCGTCTGGAAAATATTCGTCTCTGAGAGGGGCCACATTCGCATTGTCGGCCCCCTGCTCTCGAGCCGACGGCGAGAATGTGCTCTCTTTCGAGGTAGCCTGCACGCCCGCAAACTAACCGAAAGGCGAAAACAGGGCGACGCTTTTAAAGCCAGATACTTCCGCCGCTCACATTCGAAAAAGCGATTTTCTATCTGCATTCGTCTCGAAACTATTCAACACCGAAAAGGGCAACTTTCGCACTGGCAGCTCGTGGCACTCGGGCCGACGTTCGGCTCTTCGATCTGCCCTGGTCGCCGGGGAAAGACCCGGAGGAGAGATATAGAGCCCGCGATGTCAAGAGAATAGTTTGCCTTGCTAGAATACCGATGGGCGACGCCATATCCGCATTCGTCTGGAAAATATTCGTCTCAGAGAGGGGCCACATTCGCATTGTCGGCCCCCTGCCCTCGAGCCGACGGCGAGAATGTGCTCTCCTTCGAGGTAGCCTGCACGCCCGCAAACTAACCGAAAGGCGAAAACAGGGCGACGCTTTTAAAGCCAGATACTTCCGCCGTTCACATTTGAAAAAGCGATATTCTATCTGCATTCGTCTCGAAACTATTCAACACCGAAAGGGGCAACTTTCGCACTGGCAGCACCGTCGCACTCGGGCCGACGTTCGCCTTTTCGATCTGCCCTGCTCGCCTGGGAAAGACCCGGAGGGGGGATAAAGGGCCCGCGATGTCAAGACGATAGTTTGCCCTGCTAGAATACCGATGGGCGACGCCATATCCGCATTCGTCTGGAAAATATTCGTCTCAGAGAGGGGCAACATTCGCATTGTCGGCCCCCTGCTCTCGAGCCGACGGCGAGAATGTGCTCTCTTTCGAGGTAGCCTGCACGCCCGCAAACTAACCGAAAGGCGAAAACAGGGCGACGCTTTTAAAGCCAGATACTTCCGCCGCTCACATTCGAAAAAGCGATTTTCTATCTGCATTCGTCTCGAAACTATTCAACACCGAAAAGGGCAACTTTCGCACTGGCGGCCCGTCGCACTCGGGCCGACGTTCGGCTCTTCGATCTGCCCTGGTCGCCGGGCAAAGACCCGGAGGGGAGATATAGAGCCCGCGATGTCAAGAGAATAGTTTGCCTTGCTAGAATACCGATGGGCGACGCCATATCCGCATTCGTCTGGAAAATATTCGTCTCAGAGAGGGGCCACATTCGCATTGTCGGCCCCCTGCTCTCGAGCCGACGGTGAGAATGTGCTCTCTTTCGAAGAAGCCTGCACGCCCGCAAACTAACCGAAAGGCGAAAACAGGGTGACGCTTTTAAAGCCAGATACTTCCGCCGCTCACATTCGAAAAAGCGATTTTCTATCTGCATTCGTCTCGAAACTATTCAACACCGAAAAGGGGCAACTTTCGCACTGGCGGCCCGTCGCACTCGGGCCGACGTTCGGCTCTTCGATCTTCCCTGCTCGCCGGGGAAAGACCCGGAGGGGCGATAAAGGGCCCGCGATGTCAAGACGATAGTTTGCCCTGCTAGAATACCGATGGGCGACGCCATATCCGCATTCGTCTGGAAAATATTCGTCTCAGAGAGGGGCAATTCGCATTGTCGGCCCCCTGCCTTCAAGCCGACGGCGAGAATGTGCTCTCTTTCGAGGTAGCCTGCACGCCCGCAAACTAACCGAAAGGCGAAAACAGGGCGACGCTTTTAAAGCCAGATACTTCCGCCGCTCACATTCGAAAAAGCGATTTTCTATCTGCATTCGTCTCGAAACTATTCAACACCGAAAAGGGGCAACTTTCGCACTGGCGGCCCGTCGCACTCGGGCCGACGTTCGGCTCTTCGATCTGCCCTGCTCGCCGGGGAAAGACCCGGAGGGGGATAAAGGGCCCGCGATGTCAAGACGATAGTTTGCCCTGCTAGAATACCGATGGGCGACGCCATATCCGCATTCGTCTGGAAAATATTCGTCTCAGAGAGGGGCAACATTCGCATTGTCGGCCCCCTGCTCTCGAGCCGACGGCGAGAATGTGCTCTCTTTCGAGATAGCCTGCACGCCCGCAAACTAACCGAAAGGCGAAAACAGGGCGACGCTTTTCAAGCCAGATACTTCCGCCGCTCACATTCGAAAAAGCGATTTTCTATCTGCATTCGTCTCGAAACTATTCAACACCGAAAAGGGCAACTTTCGCACTGGCGGCCCGTCGCACTCGGGCCGACGTTCGCCTTTTCGATCTGCCCTGCTCGCCGGGGAAAGACACGGAGGGGCGATAAAGGGCCCGCGTTGTCAAGAAGATAGTTTGCCCTGCTAGAATACCGATGGGCGACGCCATATCCGCATTCGTCTGGAAAATATTCGTCTCACAGAGAGGGGCCACATTCGCATTGTCGGCCCGCTGCTCTCGAGCCGACGGCGAGAATGTGCTCTCTTTCGAGGTAGCCTACACGCCCGCAAACTAACCGAAAGGCGAGAATGATCCGTGATTTGAAAACATTACCTTCTCAGTTTCACGAGAATTCTTCTCAATTCTTATCGTAGCTACAGCAGCAGCAGCAGCAGTAGTAGTTGAACATGAAAAATGAAATAGTATTTGATCATTGTTTCTCTCTGTAGTACAAACGCTCTTGTGTCGAAAAGGATTGTGAAAGAGGAAATTGAATAGCAGAGTTCGCGCACTCAGAAAGATGTTGAATTGTGCGAGCACGCCGGAACATTCACACATTCGTAGTGTGGGCGGTGAATCGTATCCGGAGCTGAAATCCTATACGAATCCATAACAACCGTACGAGCAAGGTAGTTCATTGTTAACGCTTAGATTGTAGTCGTATTGCCGCGGTGATGAATGTACTCTCCCGAGAGGACGAAGTAGAGTCGTTAAGTGTCGATCGCAGCTTCGGAGGAAGAACTTAACTACTGTCTATACACTCAAGTGCAAATAGACGGGGAAGAAACGATCGTGATTCGTTTAATGAGGGTGTAATGACGTAAACTTTCAGTGACGTGGGCAGAGAGACGCGGAAACGGGAGGAAAACACGGCGCGTGGGACCCCTCGTAGAGGCGCTAATAGCTGGCGTAAACGGCCGGAATGGGGTACGGGTTGAACTTTACAGCTTAGAACACATCTTAGGGAAGGTGTTTTTTTCCATTTCAACCTTGTGCTTTGACCACTTGACGCAGAAAAAAAATGTTCTTTTCCGAGTGCGTACGACGCACAGTTGACGAGGTAAGGCCTGGAAACATGCATTCTGACGCCTATCTGAACGCCTAAAGCCGTGAGAAAAGTGGTGGGCCAGAGAGTCTCGACTACGGTGAATTGTTTGCAAGCATTACTATTTCGCTACAGTTTGGTCCTAAAGCACAGGATTTCGAATCTCGGCGCGACGGGTGCGGCGCGGCCCGAAACCTCAGTTCCGAGATGCGCGCTCTCGCGCAAAGCACTATGATTGGTCGGCGCCGGCTGTTCCGTTCCGTCCGACGACGAGGCGCCCCCATACCGAGGTTATAAAGGGACCCCAGGTTCCCGTCGCGCGCTCAATCCCGAGGCGGACGTCGTCATAGAAACACTTCGCGTCACTTTGCGTTGCGTTTCTCCTCGTCTTTCGCGTACGTACGATGGCCGATACTAGCGCGTCCGGAGCGGCGTCCGCGGCTGCTGCGCCACCTGCGGAAGCCGGTTCTCCGAAGAAGAGCAAGTCGGGCGGCAGCGCGGCGAAGAAGCCGCGTTCAAAACCCGCGCATCCTCGCACCTCCGAGATGGTGTACAACGCCATCAAGAGCCTCAAGGAGCGCGGAGGTTCTTCCCTGCAAGCCATCAAAAAGTACATCACGGCGAATTACAAGGTGGATTCCGAGAAGCACGCGCCGTTCATCAAAAAATACTTGAAGTCGGCCGTCAGCACCGGCGACCTCGTGCAGACCAAAGGTGATTATCTGTGCATTTTTTTTTTTTTTTTTTTACTTTATTAATGGACATGGTTTACTTGAATTTTTTTCCCCACTTGTTGTGATTGTGCGATTCATAACTAACCTCTCGTTTTGTGTTTGTGTGTTGATGTAGGCAAGGGAGCGTCTGGTTCGTTCAAGTTGCCGGCTACTGCCGGAAAGCCCGAGAAGAGCGGCGAGAAGGCCGGAAAGAAGCGCCCGGCGCCCGCTGCGAAGCCGACGAAGAAGAAGGCGGTCACTGCCAAGGCCAAGAAGGCCGCGGGAGCCAAGGCGGCGGGCGGCAAGCGCAGCGTCACGGCAGCTGCTGCGGTCGCTAAGCGTGGCGCCCCCGCCACCCCCAAGAAGCCCAAGAAGGCGCCGTCCAAGGTGAAGAAGGTGGCCAAGGCGCCCACCAAAAAACCAAAGGCGCCCAAACCAAAGAAGGTCGCTTCTCCTTCCAAACCGAAGGCGGCCGCCAAGAAAGCTGCTCCCAAAAAGAAGTGATGAAATGGCGCGCGCGCCGTTTCATCAAGTCATTCCCCGGTTCGCGCCCGCGAACCGGTCAAACGGTCCTTCTTAGGGCCATCATATGTTTCGAAAGAGCAAAAATCATAGCCATTTTTTTTCTCCCCATTTTATAATAAAAATCCCCGAAACATATCCTAATATTTCCTGTAATTAGAAATTAACGTAATAATACGAAAAAAATGGAAACGTTATTCGTAGGAAATATATGTTTGAACTAGTCTCAATATTTAAAACGTTAAATAAAAGAATTAGTGCCGTCCTACATATGTGAGTAACTTCATTTACTCGAGATTACTTACGAGTAACTGATAACGATCAATGAAGTGACAGGTATTCCATTGTTGATTTTCCTGCGAAATTTGAAGTCCTTGCCTCGCTTCGTTATAACTAGCTACTCCCGTCCGAGCACTTTGATTGAAGGAGTGTGGTTCTTTAACCACTGCAAATTTAAGAGAAAGCGGAAATGTAATTATAAAATTTTGTCATAGAAACCGACTGCATGTTTAAGATAATTTTCTGTCTTTGCGATACTCTTATAATTTGCCGACTAGGAACATAATTGTTTATTGTACAAATAATATGGATTTTATTTTAAAGAATGGGAACGCGATTTTATGATTTGGAAACGACATACATTAATGCTCTTTAAAAGGACGACTTGGTTGGCCCTGAAAAGGGCCGTTATTTGTGACCGAACGAATAAAAAAATTATTCATTCAAGCACGCTCTCCGCGGATGCGGCGAGCCAACTGAATGTCCTTGGGCATGATGGTCACGCGCTTGGCATGGATAGCGCACAAGTTGGTGTCTTCGCAAAGACCCACCAAGTACGCTTCGCTAGCCTCCTGCAGAGCCATGACGGCGGAGCTCTGGAAGCGCAGATCGGTCTTAAAGTCCTGAGCGATCTCACGGACAAGACGCTGGAAAGGCAGCTTGCGGATGAGCAGCTCGGTGCTCTTCTGGTAACGCCTGATTTCACGAAGAGCTACGGTGCCGGGCCTGTAACGGTGAGGCTTCTTCACGCCACCGGTGGCCGGCGCGCTCTTGCGCGCGGCCTTGGTGGCCAGCTGCTTACGAGGCGCCTTGCCTCCGGTCGACTTGCGGGCGGTCTGCTTCGTACGGGCCATCGCGACGGGTTGTGCTCGAGAAGGCGTCCTGACTCGAACTGAAACTCGGGGAACGCTTCTCCCGCGTTTTTATAACCTCTGTACTCCTTCCCTTCGAAACGCCGTTGCGCGCCTCTCACGCTATTCGCCGCTCGTTTCGCTCGCTGCGCCGTCATTGGCCGTCGGGCCCCCACCGCTCGCCGCCCTCGGCCCTCGGAAACGGCCGGTACAAGACCTCGATCGCGCCTACAGCCTGGCGTATTGAGCGAGTAGCTGTCGTGCAGTGAGGACCTGCGTTCGTTTCTTCCGTCACTTCGCCTCTCATCATGACCGGACGCGGCAAAGGTGGCAAGGGTTTGGGCAAAGGAGGAGCCAAGCGCCACAGGAAGGTTCTTCGGGACAACATCCAGGGCATCACCAAGCCAGCTATTCGTCGTTTGGCTCGCCGTGGAGGTGTGAAACGTATCTCCGGTCTCATTTACGAAGAGACCCGCGGTGTGCTCAAGGTCTTCCTCGAGAACGTGATCCGCGACGCCGTCACCTACACCGAACACGCCAAGCGCAAGACTGTCACCGCCATGGACGTCGTCTACGCCCTGAAGCGCCAGGGACGTACTTTGTACGGTTTCGGCGGCTAAGCTGTTTGTAGTCGCTCAACTGAATACATTTCTTGTTGTTGTCGACGGCACAGCTACAACGGCCCTTTTAAGGGCCACCCAAAATATCCCTGAAAGAGCAAAGATGTAATTAATCTCTCTCTCTCTCTTAGTGTTTTTTTTTTAAAATAATAAATGTGACGTGTAGTGAAGTACGCTCCCATTCCTTACATTATAAAAAATGCCCGACCTCAATTACCGTTGTGTTCGAAATCTGTAACTGGTCTCCATATTTAAAACGTTAAATAAAAGAATTAGTGTCGTCCTACATATGTGAGTAACTTCATTTACTCGAGATTACTTACGAGTAACTGATAACGATCAATGAAGTGACAGGTGTTCATTGTTGATTTTCCTGGGAAATTTGAAGTCCTTGCCTCGCTTCGTAATACGAGTAACTGATAACGATCAATGAAGGTATTCATTGTTGATTTTCCTGCGAAATTTGAAGTCCTTGCCTCGCTTCGTAATAAGTAGCTACTCCCGTCCGAGCACTTCATTGAAGTGAAGTGTGGTTTTAAAGGAGTAACTGATAAAGATAAATGAAGTAAATATGTAAAGCGACACATATTCATTGTTAATTTTTCTGCGCAATTTGTATTCCTTGCCACGTTTCGTAATAATGAACTACTCCCTCCCGAGCTCTAACGTTACAAGTATTGATTTATTCACCTCACGCAAGAGCTTAGTAAGCATTGCATATTATTAAATATTGTAAACACGACACTGAATTAACACTATACAGGTATTCGTTTATTAAAGGGTGAAGAAAACAAAACAGCTCGATGATTTGCTCTTTTCGAAAAATATTGTTGGCCCTGAAAAGGGCCGTTCATGCGCAAACATGGCGCAGAAAAAAAAAAATTTCTTCAGCACATTTACGCCTTCTTTTCGGTCTTCTTGGGCAGGAGAACAGCCTGGATGTTAGGCAGCACACCGCCCTGTGCGATGGTCACGCCCGACAAGAGTTTGTTCAACTCTTCGTCGTTACGGATGGCCAACTGCAAGTGACGCGGGATGATACGCGTCTTCTTGTTGTCGCGAGCGGCGTTGCCGGCCAACTCCAACACTTCGGCGGCGAGATATTCCATGACGGCCGCCAAGTAGACGGGCGCGCCGGCTCCTACGCGCTCAGCGTAGTTGCCCTTGCGCAGAAGACGGTGGATACGACCCACAGGGAACTGAAGCCCGGCTCGGCTGGAGCGAGACTTGGACTTGCCCTTCACCTTACCGCCCTTGCCGCGACCGCTCATGTCGATTTCAGAGAGAGGACGAAAACACAGAGTACTGCTCTCACGCCGTTTCCACTCGCTTGTGGCGCGTCGCGGCACAATCGATCGAATTATTTACTGCAGTTTCTAGCGGCCTACGCCGTTTGGCGCTCATCCGCTGTGGTCTTTTTGTTGTTTTTTGTCGTAAGTGGGCGTGGGACCATGCGCCGCGCGCGGGTGCGGGCGGCGCCGCGGCCCCTCTGCTGTGCGGTGGAAGTTGGTTGGGTTGCGTCGCCGCTGGGCGGCAGGCGCGGTTACAGCGTAATGCGCAGAGCGGTTTCTTTGATTAAAGAGAGTGGAGTAGAAATTTTTATTCTATAGAAGTTAAGTTGAAGAGAAAGGTGTGGAGACAGTTTTTATTACAGGCGCGGCTAGTCCGCTGAGTTATGGTTTCTTTAATTATGGTTTATTTATGGGGGACGTAGAAAGCGTAAATCTGTTGGCATATGTTTGTAGCTGGTGGGGGATTTTTTGCAGTAATATTGTTGATATTTGTTGAAGAGGGGGTCGAGCGTGGAGTCTGTGAAGGCTTTTTCAATTTCTTTTAAGGCTTGGTCGTATATGTATCTTTTTATGTTCGTCAATTTGTGTTTGTCTCGTATTGTGCAGTAGGGGGTTTCAGGTTCTGGTCGGTAGGCGATGCGAATGAATCGGTTTTCGGCAAGCTCGAGGCGATTTATTAGAGTTCTTGCTGCTGTGGCCCATGCGATGCATCCGTAAGTTCCGGCACTTCTAATGCAGGCGCAGTATAGGATCTTCTTGGTCTTGTCGCGTAGCGTCTTCGTTCGTAGTAGTGGTGCGAGGCGCGCTATTCTGCTGCCCATCTGTTTCGCTGCGTGCTCGCATTGTTTCGTCCATGTGAGTTTTTCGTCGAGAATTACGCCGAGGTAGGTTATCTGGGCACGCCACGGTATTCTCGATCCATTTATTTCTATCGGGAGGGGCTTTTCTTTCCGGCTCCACGTGAAAGTGATTGCTTGGCATTTAGTTGTGTTTAGGGTGAGCCCATTTAGCTTACACCACGCTGTGAGTCCGTTTGCGGCAGTTTGTAGTCGTCTTATAGCTTGCGTGCGCGTCTTTGCTTTAGCAGTGAAAGCTATGTCGTCGGCGTAGAGGTATTCTGTTACGTTTGGAAAAGTTGGAAGGTCGTAGAGGAAGAGAGTGAAGAGTATCGGAGAGAGTACTGCTCCTTGTGGGACTCCGGCGAGAATGTTGCGCGGAGAGGAGAGTTGTGACAGGTGACGGATTTGAAATGTTCTGTTTGTTAGGTAGCTGGTTAGAAGACGGTAGAGGTGGTGTGGGAGGAGTTTTTGCAGTTTTGCTAGTAGTAGGCGGTGATTTACTTTGTCGAAAGCGGCAGTAAGGTCGAAGAAAATTGCAGGGAGTGTTCGAGAGAGTGCTATGGTGGAAGTTACTTCCATGGCAAGACGGAAAACTTGTAGTGCTGATGAACGACCTTTTTTGAAGCCGAACTGAGTGATTCGGTTTTGAGAGGTTGCGTCTAGGTGAGATTGTATTTTAGGTAGTAAAAGTCGTTCGAATAATTTAGATGTTTGCGATAGTAAGCTAATGGGCCTGTAGTTGTCCGGGTCTCTATGATTTTTGCCTGGTTTGCTTAGGAGAATCACCGTGGCGTGCTTCCATGCTGTCGGAAAATAGCAGAGGTGAAGGCTTGCGTTCAGTATTTGTTGAAGAGCTTTGATGGAGCTGCGTGGTAGGTGCTTGAGCATTTCGGCGTTAATTCGATCTGGTCCGCTTGCTTTTTTGGCGTTCAGGTTTTTGATTGCGTCTTTTAGTTCGTCTTCAGTAATGTCGTTAAAAGTTGCGGGGCTATCGAGATTTACCATAGTTGCGTCATTTAGTTCGAGAGGTCGAGTTTCGTTTGCCGGTACGTATTGTCCGTTTTCGTAAATGTAGCTGTTTGTTGGAGTCGGTGTGAATTTTCTGTGGATTGTTTCGGCAAAGATTTCTGCTTTTCTGGCTGGGTCGTAGGTTTCTGTTCTGGTTATGGGGTCTCGGAGGGCGGTCACTGGGGTGTTGGCGGTTCGTAATGTCTTTTGTACTTTCCATATGTCTTGGCGGTCTTTTATGTCGGCGTTTGCGATAAATTTGTCCCATTTGTCGGCTCTGAATTCATTTAATAGTCTGGTAACTGTACGTCTCGTTCGTTGAAATAGCATTTTGTCATTCGGGTCGCGAGTGGCGTAGTAGCGTCTTTGAGCTCGTCGTCTTTCTTGAATTTTGATAAGTATTTCAGTCGGTAGGGCGTCTCTGTTTGGTTTTTCTTGTCTGTCGGTAAATTTGTTGTAGGAGTAGCGTGGTTGGTGATTAAATCGGTCTAGTGCTGTGTCGATCTCTTTTGTTGTGGTTAAGGGATGCTGGGAGCTGTGGAGTTTGTGGGCTAATCTGTCGCGGTAGTCGCGCCAGTTTGTTGTTATTTGGGATGTATTGTGGGTTGCGTGGGGGTAGGCGCCGAGGTAAAGTGCGAAAAGAATAGGGAGATGATCGGATTCTAGTTCGAACAGTGGTTTTGGTACTGTAGGCGTGAGAGAGGAGGAGTGAATGACAAGATCGAGGATGTCGTGGGGAATGTCGTTGATGAGGTGTGTGGGGCCGGATGGTGGTTGGATGGAGATTGTCGGTTCGGAGTCAATGAAGTTCAGTAATGTATCACCGGCTGGCGTGTTACGTCTGCAGCCCCATTCTAGTCGTTTTGCGTTTAGGTCGCCGGCGAGTACCGTCGTTTGTCCTTGAGAGAGTAGAGTGTTCAGGTCAGCTAAGAGTAATTGTTTGTTGGGGCTTTTGTATGTCGATATGAAAAGTACAGGTCCTGTTGCAGTGCCAAGTTCGACCATTGTCGCTTCGGTTGTCTGAAGTTGTGGTGTTGGCAGTCTCGTGTGTGGCAGGTTTTTTCGTATTGCTATGGCAGTGCCGCCGCCTTGTTGCTCTGTCGGTCGGTCGTCGCGGTAAATCTGATAGCCTCGGAGAGAGAAGGATTTGTTTGGTTTGAGAAATGTCTCCTGTATTAATAATATTGCGATGTTAAAGTCGTTGCAGAATTGTTCGATGTCACGTTTAGTCCGAGAAATTGTGCCTTGTGCGTTCCAGGAAGCGATGTTATATAGTCTGTTAGTCACGTTTGTCATTTAGAAAATGTCTGCAACAGCTTGGATTGCGTTTAAAATTTTTGTGAGGGTGTCTTCTGGTCCTTTCATTATGTCGGCTGCAGTCTTAAGTCCTTTTATTAGTTTTGGTAAGTTAAGTTCTTTAAGTAGTCCGAAGAGTTCTTTAATGTCAGAGAGAGCGCCTGTCGGTGGGTTGTCCGTGATACGCTCCTGTTGGGTGGGTTGCCTACCCCAGGCGAAGTTGCTAGCGGGGGCTCCGGCGTTTTGTAACAGCGGAAAGTTCTTGTTGTTTGAAGTCAGGTTTTGCTTAAGGGCAGCTGCCGCGCGTTGGTCTTTTAAGTCTTTGGTTTTTTGCAGTTGAGTCTGTCTGTGTTCTAGAATTTGCAGATAAGCGATGCAGCCTCTGTAGTTCGCTGGATGCTCTCCGTCACAGTTTGCGCATTTCGGTTTTGAGATAGTCTTGTCCGCGGTGCAGGCTGAGGTGGCGTGATGCCCGGCGCATCCCATGCAGCGCGAGGGGCGGCCGCAGCCGTTTTTGGAGTGGCCCCAGAGCAGGCATTGCGTGCATTGAGGAGTTCTGTCTTTGTCGTGTGGTTCTTCAATTTGAATGCGGAGTTGCATTAAGTAGCGGATGGCCCGGAGTTCTGTTATTTGGTCATGATTGATTTCTATAGAATAGATGCCTAACGGTTCTAGTTTGTCGCCTGACTTTCGTTTGAGTTCGCCGAGGTGGTGTACCGTGATGTTCTTGCTTTGAATTTCTGCAGAGATTTCTTCACATGACATGTCTTTGTCTAGTCCTCGTATGATGAGTCTATGTCGTCTTTCAGTAGTGGCTCTGTGGTAGTGGTAGGCGCAGTCAGCTTCGGCTCTGGCGTCGTGAAGTAATTGCTTGATTTTCTGGTGGTCTTCTATTGAGCTAGGTCTAATGATTAGTTCGGTTCTCGTCAGTTGTGCTCTAATTGGTTTGGCCGTTTTCTCTTTAACAAATTGCAAGAATTCAATTGGGTTTTTTATTGAGGTTTTATCGACGAAAAATGCGCCGATGTTGCCTTGTTTTGGTCGATTCATTTGCGTCGGTCTCTGTGTGGTTGTCGTTTGAGTAATGTCAGTCTCGTGAGTTGTTTGGATGGTTGCTGGTAGGTCATTACTTTGTTTGGTCTGGTCTGTTGCCTTTTCGATTGCCTGGTTTACTGCCTGTTCTACTAGCAAGCCCGTAAAACGGTTAGAAGTTTTTACGGGCGCTGCTTCTGGAGTCGGCTTGGGGCGGAAAAAAGAACCGACGGTGGTGAAGCCGTCTTCGTCTACGGTTTTGCCTTTTTTGTCTTTGCTTTTGGAGCAAGTGGGTACTCCTTGCGTCGCCGGGTCATTGTTAGGTCCGTTGTTGATTAGGGTAGTTTTTTCGTTTGTAGTTGGGTCGTTTTGCTTTTCTTTGTCGGGGTCTTGTGCTGAAGTTTCAGCGGTTTGGTCTTTATTTATGTCTGCCATGGTGCCGGGGATAGGCGGGTCACCGTCTGGCACAGCATTAAATTGGTCGCAGTTGATTGCGGGGGCTGAAGAGGGGGCAGTTCTAAAAGAAACCGCTTCTGCGCGTTTCCGCTGGCCGGCCTTACCTCCGATGACTCGAGAGAGTGAGCTTTTGGCTGCGGATGTCGTGCTGCCGTCCTTCAGGGGGATGGTGAAGATGATTCTCTTCGGAGTTGGGCGGTGGAGCTTCCCATAAGTTAAGGAGTGCCGGCGGCCGGCGGTCGCCGTACCGGCGCGGTGAGGCTCGTGCTTCGTCCTCAGTGTTGCTGCGGTGCTGCTACACGCGCATTTACGCAGCAGCGACTGGAGACGCAAGGAGAATTAATTTGCTCTTTTTCGATTTTTGCTCTTTTTGAAAAATAATCTCCGAGCGACTACCAGCTGCGCTGACTGCGGAAACGGTGCAAGCGAGCGGGCGCGGGTGAAGACCGAGTGCTAGCGCGGCGGGCGCTGCGGCGCGGCGGTGGCACTGTGCGAAACGCGGAGGGAGCGGGCAGTGCTTCGACCTCGCGACGCGTTCTAAGTGCGGGGGCGGAGGGAGCGGGAGATGCGTCGACCTCGAACGCCCACGCACGGCGCCGGCGTCGCGGCGCCCCGGCCTATATTTAATAGTTCGGTTCCCCTTCCGCAGGGCGCGCCGTGATCGCCGTTATTCGGCGCGCACCGCCAGTGACCGCTCTCATTGGGCGGCCCCTTCCGCCGCGCGCCCGGGCGCCGAGGAAGGGGTACCGAGGTCATAAATAGGACCACCCCTGTTTTCAGCGCCCATTCTCACTTGGTGAGAGTTGTCGAACGCACCTCTGTAGTCGACATGCCGCCCAAGACTAGCGGAAAGGCCGCCAAGAAGGCCGGTAAGGCCCAGAAGAACATCTCCAAGGGAGACAAGAAGAAGAAGCGCAAGAGGAAGGAAAGCTACGCCATCTACATCTACAAGGTGCTGAAGCAGGTCCATCCTGACACCGGCATCTCCAGCAAGGCGATGAGCATCATGAACAGCTTTGTCAATGACATTTTCGAGCGCATCGCCGCCGAGGCTTCCCGCCTGGCGCACTACAACAAGCGCTCCACCATCACCTCGCGGGAGATCCAGACGGCAGTGCGTCTTCTTCTGCCCGGCGAGTTGGCAAAGCACGCCGTCAGCGAAGGCACTAAGGCTGTCACCAAGTACACCAGCTCCAAGTAAGCATGCTGTTATTGCAGCTCGCTTTACTTGCGCAGCGTTGGTGCTTGTGTAATCAGCAAACGGCCCTTTTCAGGGCCAACAACATTCGTCATGAAAGAGCAAATGGTGATAAGCCTCAGCCACAACCATTCTGATAAAAATCATAATCAATAAATCGAGAACCCAACCCCGCTCCTATTGTTTCCTAGAGTTCGGTGCGGGACCGATTTTTTTTTTTTTTTTTATGGAAAGCATGACGCGTGTTAATAAAAAAAAAAGATGAATGTCATGTTCCGTTACGATTATTATTTATTCCTAACATAGTGCATCAATGAATTATTTTGCCCCAGAAGATGAAATGTAGGCTCCCTCTCGCGTCCATGCTATTACATCTAGCGAGGACAATATTCATCTCATTATTTTTGTAAATAAAACAGACGTGTAGTGGTGATGCAGTATATATGGATTATTCAAGAGTGGCGCAATGAATTTAATAATAATAATAATAATAATAAAATAATAATAATAATAATAATAAAAACCAAAATATCGACGAGATTCCAAGTACGGTCGTGCATGATGCCGGAAGGCCGCTGATGTTTCATACGAAAAAAAAAGAATACGTCGTTCTAGGTGTTTCAGTGATATTTTACCGTGTCGAGAGGATGTCAAGATCGTCTTACACTCGCGGAAAGTTGGCAGCACTGATCGGTTGCCATGATGGTCTGTAGCAAAGGGCCCATAGAGCGCGATTTTGGCGTAGAGTTTGTACAGGGAAAGAATACGTCGTTCTAGTCGTTTCAGTGATATTTTACCGTGTCGAGAGGATGACAAGATCGTCTTACACTCGCGGAAAGTTGGCAGCACTGATCGGTCGCCATGATGGATTGTAGCAAAGGCCCAGAGAGCGCGATTTTGGCGTAGAGCTTGTACAGGGAAAACGTTTTATGTTTTTATTCAAATTTTGGTGGGCCGAACTCGGCGATTCTGCAGTGCCGAGACGACCCGCGGAGAGGTGGCGGTAAACCGCTCATGCCCTCTCCTGTTTCCAAAAATCAGATTAATATACTGAAGCCCCCGCTGGGGACTGTATCAGATATTAAGCTGATAAGAACAGATACTACACTTTGATCTTAGCCAAAAGGCCGAGAAGCGATAACAAATTATGAGTTTATCATTTTCCCCAATCTGAGGGGATTTTTGGCGCCTTTTTCCATGATTTAAAAAAAAAACAAAAAAAAACTGAAATTTTTTTTCGACATTTTGAATCGCAAAAATGCGGTGAAGCAGCGCGTGGAAATGGTTCTTTTGGGGCTTATAGGAAGCAGATTTACTTGTTTTGCAACCTACTAACAGAAATTTTCACAATTTAGCGTATTTTTTTGCGAAAATGGCATTTTCAAAAAAGTGCTAGATAGTAGATAGGGACAGAAGGAATCTGGGTCGTCGCGTCGTCCAGTAATGAACAGATACAGACAATACTATGTTTTTAAGTCAAAAAAACATCTTCTTCTTCGATATGTCTCGCGTTCAGAGCGGGCGGACATTGCTGACACCTTGAAACACGACGTTTTGCAAACCCCGGCGACGGCGCGCACCACCTCCGAACGTTTGAATTTCGCCCCGAAATACCTCCTTCGAGCCCATTGGTCGATTTCGGTCCGCGACCTTGGCGTTCGCCCAATGGTGAGAACCTCGTTTCGGCTGCGAAACAAAAGGAAAAACCACAGGTTTTGAAAGGAAATTAATGAATGCTATGTAATTCTGTGTACTTCCCTGATATATTTAACGCAACATTCATGAAGATTTTCTTTCCTAAATTCGCCTTGTCAGCAGAAATCTATTTTTTATTTCCAAAATGTGCTACAATTGACGCTACACACTACGAAATCCAGCTTTCTGAAATTCGTCAAAGTAATGCTCTTATGATTACGAAGAAAACTCTTATAATGACAAACAATGCACTTACGATCACGAACATAACACGTACTTCCATCCCGATTATTGTTGTTGGTGTGGTCGCTGGCGTTTCACATGAGAGTGGAGGGGGAACTTTGCTACGCAACACGCCGAAGCAATCAGTTTCGCCCGCGGCAGCTAGGCGAGCGGACGTGAAGACGGTCTGTCGTGTATGTAGATTAGTTTTATACGTCTTTCCAAAAGATGTGAATTATTACTGAATCAAATGGTTGTAACAAAATGTTTTGTTTTTCAGATTCTTTCTCCCGTCTCTGCGTGCCGTCACGAGCTAGCAGAAAACGAGTAAGTCCAATTTTTTTTACCATCGATTTGGTATATTCGCAAAATCTGTGGCACCACTCTCTAATCTTTGCCTTCTTCACAGAGCAATTGCAGAACGGCCCCCCACTGAGAGAATATCGGCTGTTTACGTGCGGTACGTATTTATTCGTCATTCTAAGAAATAGAAATATTGGTTCGTGTAGCGAGCGTGTGTTTCTAGTGCAGTGGCCAGCTTTAGTCAAGTGCGAAAAGCAGTGTTTTTTTTAACCGAATAGTGAAATGTGAATAATTGTTGATTTCGTCTTCTAGTGCAGTGAAATTCATTAGTTATCAGATGTATGGTGTTGTTATTTCATGCGTAATAGAAATATCATTGCAAAATGAAATATCCAGTGTAGGGAACGGGTGAGTGATTCATCATTTTATCAGCTGATTTTGACCCAGAATGTTAGGAGGTGATATTTTCGTTTCACAGGAAAGAGGAAAGGCGCTGTGCACGTGATTTTTTTCGCCTCTCTCTTCTTTGTACAACGTAATTCTCTTCGAGTTCGGTACGCAGTTGTTATCAGATATAAAGTGAGTGTTTTGAATTGTAGCGTAACGTAAATGAAAGGAAATGATTGCAAGTTATTCAATGTAATCGAGCGATAAACAGAGCGTTCGTCATTTTACTAGCATGGTCTGTTCCTTTTGAGCTCGCGTACGATGTGAGAGGAAATTGCTCATTGATTTTCGCTGCTCTCGCTCTCTGTTCTCTTTACAACAATTACCATTCTATAGCTGTGGGCATCACTTGGAAACTGTTCGCTTCCTAGAAAATAATTGTTGATTTCATGTATTAGGGCTGTGATGTGCGATTGTTATCACGAGATAAGGTGCTGTTACTTCTTGCGCAATAGAATTGAAAGGAAATCATCTCGTGGCGTGCAATTTATACAGTGTGGTGAACGCAATCATTATACCAGCTTGTATAATCGGATTTCGTTTTATTTCGTACGTAATTGTTAGGCGTAGGAAAGTGAGATATTTTCGTTACCTCGTGAATTACGTACCAATATGTTCTCTTTGAATTCACTAGTACGAAACATTGACTATAATAGTAGATTATTTTTGTGTTCATAGTACGGAATTGTTAGTTATTGCGTAACGTCAATGAAAGGAAATGATTGCGTGGCGTGTAGTGACTGTGATAATCGTCTCATTTTACTAGCATTGTCTTGCTTTCGAGCTCGCGTACGTGATTGTTACGCGAACGATGTGGGAATTGTGCGTATGAATTTCTCAACAAAGTCTACGTGTTCTATTCGATATCTGTAAACACGATCACGAAACTATTGTTGATTTTGAGTTGTAGAGCTGTGATACGTATGAAACTGTGGGAACGGTTGATAATTATTGCGCAACAGAAATGAAAAGTAAATTCGCTGAGCATTCAGTGTAGTGAATGAATGTGATTATTTGTGAACGGCTCTCACTGGTTGTAGTTGATTTTGCCTACTTTTTCTTCGTGTTCTCTTCGAGTTCTATTAGGCGCCGCTGAGGAACAGTGATTCATTGTTGTTTTGGGGTTCTAGTGTGCAGTGATATGTAATTTATACGACCATGTATAGTAATGGGAATCGTCTGTATAAAGATCGGTAGAATGTGGTTACACCTCTTTTATTTAGTGCTCGCGTATGTGAACCGCTGGGTGAGGAAAGTGTGTTTTCTGCATTGTGTGATGAGTTGTTCTTATTACAACAATTTTTATTGTTTTTTCGGAACCTTTGGGCACATCTACAGGAAATCGTTGTTTATTTCGTGTCTTGTACATTGAAATCATTTGTTATCATATGTAATAGTAAAGAATGAAAATCATTGCAATGTATTCTCAGCAGTGAATGTGATATCCTCAGTGATTCTTTTTCCGTTCACACAGCTCTTGTTGCAGGTATTTCTTTGAGTTTTATTCGGGTTATGTTAGGCTGAGCTGTGAAAGAGTGTGATGACTGTGGGTTATTGAAATAGTGTAAAGAAACTTAATAATTTTAGTGCGAAAGAAAACAGTGATAAACACTGGGAGGCGAGTAGTGCTGTGAGGGTGTGCGATGGCTTGCTGTAATGAATAATTGTTTATTTTGTGTGTCTTGCAATGTGATTTTGTAGTTTTTGTGTTTGATTTTTGTGTGCTGTCAATACAATCTTTGGTTATGTAATGATAGGTTGTTAGCAATCACCACTGTGAATAACGGTGTGAATTCGTGTGTTAAAGTTTACTGTGTTAGCAGGCATGTGATACTATTTAAAGGATCTCTCTCTGTATCACAGCCCAAGTTTATTAAACATCGATATCTAAATGGAACATTTCAATAGATTTCTTAGGCTCACTCCTACGAAATGCACAGAAACAGTGATAATATAATGTGGTCATGGTGTGGGATGGGATTTGTGCAGTTCAGAGAAAGAGGGATGAAGATAACTCACAGAACAGTTTACATTTTCATTTTTGTTTGTTTGTTTGTTTGTAGTTTTTTTGCTCAGTAGACTGTAAGACGTGTGCTTCTGTTCCAGGTCTGGAGCTGCTGTTCTGTTCTGTTGGTGACCAGTGACAGTTAGTGACTAGAAGCACATACTGTTCTTGCTAGTATTCTACATTTTGTTAGAATTTTATGAATATTTGTATTATCGAGAAATAAATAAGTAAAAGTTTAATATATTATTAATTGAAACCTTCAAAATCATCCTTTTGCACTTACATCAATAGAAAGTCGTTTTCTCGTGTCATATTTTCACAGTCAGAGCAGCCAGGCAGAGCGCTGAAACAAGAGAGAGAACAAGGTATTTATTTCATGTTAATGACGGTGTATTAGCGAAATGCTCATTTGAAACTCCAGTGACGAGTGCTTCATTCCATCTGTTTGTTTGTATTCACGCGAAGTGGTGTAGAGGTTAGGAGGGGCAGTTTAGCTATTCGAAAGGTAGTTATTATAGGAAATACGGTGACTCATTTTTTTTTTTAGACGTTATTGTTTAGGGTTGGCCAGTGATTATCCCACTGATTCGGAGTACATATTTATTGACGTGAGCGGTTAAGTCGTTCTCAATGCAAGCTGTAAGAATGATGGTTTTCCCACTGTTACGTAATTCTGTGTGCCACGTACTATTCGTAAAGAGCCGATGTTAATGCAGAGAGTAGGCAAACGAGAAATGAGACGTGTAGTTTTCAAAACGGTCTCTCTATCGTGTATGTTATTACTTCCGTTTCTACAGCATCCTACGCAATGTGTATTACAAGGCGTTTTCTCCCTCTCCTTTCCGTGTGGAGGGAGAAGGATCAAAGGAAGGTGAAAATCAGTATGTGCAACCTATCGGCAAAAATATTGCACACTACGGCATATGTACGATCCAAGGACATGTGGAATGTAATCTTTTTACTTAGAAAAGTAGTGTGAATTGCGTCTTAGAGCAGAAAGTGCGCAGTTTCAGTGAAAATACTCGTTTCAATTCCACAACCGTTCGTCTCGCAAAATCACAGCGGTATATAACTCGTAATGTTTGCACTACTTGCAGTCGACATGTATTCGTTTCGTGTGTGGCACGTAGGATATGAGTGTGATGGAATTCATCTTCTTATTATGTGAAAATTAGTTCTCGTTGCCCCGCAGTTACATATATTCATGTTTTGGTTTAATGTGTACTCGGTGAAGTGAGTTTCGGGCGTAGAAAACGAGAGTGGCTGTGTGTGCGAGCGTGTCATTCTGCTGTGGACGTGCAAGGTCCATTATTTCTTTTAATCATTCGGGCGCGGCGCGGCCTCAGGGAGATGGCTAGAATAATAGTTGATGCAGTGATACGCATTACTACAGTGAAGGTGTTTTCATTTATTGCGTGACAGCAATGTTACGGCATCATATGTGCTCGGTGTTGCAATCACGTGATTTTCTTCTTCTGTTTATCATGTTCACAGCTGATGGGAGCATAATCGTCTGGCGTTTTACTGTTTTGAGCCAACGAACCTGAATGTTAGGCGTAGGATACGAGAGAAATATTTTCATTTCATCGGATTAGGAAAGGCAGTTCCCGCGAATTTTCGTCTCGATCTTTCTATAACATAAGGCGCGTGTTCAGTTCGAAATCACAAGGCACTACTACGAAACGGCTTGCTACATTGCAAACAACGGTTTATTTCGGGTCCTTTGCAGTGATGTATGTAAATAGAGATTTGGTTTTTAGTTCATTATTGCGTACCTGAAGAAAGAAAGAAATTAATTGCGTGGAGTGTAAAATATTCAATGCATTTCAAAGTGAATCTCAAACCGTTCATCGTCTAACCAGCTGATAAACGGTTTTCGTTTCGTTTTGTGCTAGCGCACGTGAATGTTAGGCGTAGGAAACGAGAGAGAGAGAGAGAGAGAGGTTTGTTTGTTTTCGTTTTATAGGAATGGGAAGGGCAGTGTACGGCAATTTCGTGTTT
>BLKR01008313.1:0-22001 GCA_011170035.1 Teleogryllus occipitalis
GGAGCGAGGGCGGGAGCGAAGGCGGGAGCGAGGGAGGGAGCGAGGGCGGGAGCGAGGGCGGGAGTGAGGGCGGGAGCGAGGGCGGGAGCGAGGGCGGGAGCGAGGGCGGGAGCGAGGGCGGGAGCGAGGGCGGGAGCGAGGGCGGGAGCGAGGGCGGGAGCGAGGGCGGGAGCGAGGGCGGGAGCGAGGGCGGGAGCGAGGGCGGGAGCGAGGGCGGGAGCGAGGGCGGGAGCGTGGGCGGGAGGAAGGCCATCAGGCCCGCTCTTCCGTCTAACCATGCAAATTTCGCTATGCTCCTTTCACCATCTAGCGGAGAAAGGAGGTATTATAGGCGACGAAACAGGCGGATCTCAATTTTGCTCAGAGGCTTCTTTTAGGCTTGAGGATCTTTTACATGCAGTAAATCTACCACATGGGACAGCCTGCTTTACCTTCCCTCCGAAGGAAGGCGTACGAAGGATTTTTTTAAGGACGTGGTGTTAGTGGTGGGGACAGGGAGATTGGGAAGAGTGGAAGCGAGCGTCAGTGGGAGTGGGGAACAGTGAAAATGGAGGGCAATGGGAGAGTCGGATGCAGTACGAATGAAGCGATTGTGATTATGTTTAGAGCGGAAATGATGTTGAAATTAAGAGCGAGGTGACTGGGTGTGGTGGGAGCAGTGTGCGGGGCGGGGGCGGGCCGACGGTGGGGAGGGCTGTGGCGTCGGGGGTGGTGGTGGAGAGGCGGCAGCTAGGGCGAGGCGCGTGGGCGGGCGCGGGCCTCTATTGCTCCCTCGGCCGCTGTTTGCGCGATCGACGGCTGCGCCCGCGCGGCGCCAGCTCGCCCCTGGCGGCGCCAGAGCGGAGGCGCGTGGCCTCTAGGCGAAGGGCGCTGGACGGATGGACTGCTGTCACTGCTGCGCGCTGAACGGCCTGCGAGAACTGCATCAACCTGCAACTAGGAGGATGGAGGTTTCAGCAAAATGTGAGGGGGGTTGTTAAATGAGAGAAGCTTTAGTGTGGTAACTGAAATAATGTTGGTTAAGACATGGAATAAATTAAACTAAAACAAGTAAATTGGATATACAATGTTAAACATTTTTACTTCACTGTCATACGTTACATACAATTTTTTCACAAAAATAAATCTCATCAACTTAATCAAACAATGGAGTTGCTAGGGGGAAACAATACGTCATTCAACTAACTGCGACATTAAATTAGGTTTCGATTACAAACACAAGTTCCAAAAATTGAAAATGACGTTTTGTAAAAATACACGTAAATGAAATTACGATATTATCTCAAAATAATCATTTAGTTTTAAAATTAGATGCTAAAATTTGGCAGTTTTTACCTTATCTTGGATAATACTAATCATTCACATTGCACTTTTTTGCTGAACTTGATAATGTACTGAGATGGAAATAATTTCATTTTTGTCCTTATGAAACTTTTTCCGTTTAGAAGTTCCCATACTTGAGTGATTTTAGTAGCACAATTCTTATTGTAAGTGTATTATATTGTTCAAATTTTACTGAAGTATTCTATTCATTTACCGAATGTTAATGTGGAGAATGAAGTAAGATGTGTTTTTAGGTAGCTTGCGACAAATATTTCTAAACGGTCTTTATTTTAGAAAATTTGTCCCTTTTCAGTCTTTTGAGGTCATTCGCGATGTCTTTCATTTTTATTTAATGTAAAATTCAGTAATATTTACAGGAAAAAGACTTCTTTCTATTTTTTGCTAGTTTTATGTATATTTTACTCTCCATTTCTTTAAATAACATCACCCTTCAGTGGTAATGTTGGGTTTACTGGAGCTAGTACAAAACTGTTTGAAAATTCCTTGAGTTTGCAACATTGCACATATTGTTAATTTCCGCTATCGTTCAATAGAACTTTTTATATAGAATTCCAATTAGTATTTCATTACATTTTCAGTAATTGTTGATTGAGACAGTAGTTTGTTGCGTAAACAGACTAAAATCTAATACGTCATCATTTGCAACGTAAAATGCCCTTTTCAGAACCATTTCTTGCAAAGAGAAATTGTCTTATTGCTGGTATACAAAAAAATATTATTACAACGCGTTGACCAGTGGTGTAGCAAATCTTATGAAAAAATGCATTGTAGAAAGAGTGTTACTGACTCAGTTATCGGAAATTCTGAAAAACAATTTAAGCGAGGAGATGAAATGCGTTACGACTCAGCATAGCTTAAAGGTCGAATTAAGTATTTACAGCAGAAGGAATGTAAAGTGACTTTGTGCAAAATAACAAAGTTTGTTTTGGATGGTGTTTCGGAAAAGAGGGAATTGCGAAGTGACTCAAAACATTCGATCATCTCGATGCAAACACAACCTTCACCTGAATATAGATCTTGATATTTGAAGATATGCTCACAACAAAGATTCACACACGGTAATTTTTCGAAGAAAGAATTTAAAAAATGTCAATGAATTATTTCGAAGAAAAGATTCAAAGGGTCTCTCTATTCCAACGTCACCACTGATGAAACTTTCATATATGTTCCCATTGTAGGCTTGACGTTGCAATATGCATGTACTTAAAAAAGATATGTGTATAAAAAACGTGAAGGTTATTTAGTTAGCAAAGAAAACGATATTCACTGTAATATTTGAGAAATTAAGGATTATTTTAATGTATTAAAAATTTGAATATAAATGTTAAGAAAAGTAATATCTACTGATATTAAAGTGTTTTTGAACTAAAGAACATTTATTTCATTAATAGAGATACGAGGAGGTATTAAAAAGCTCACTCTTAAGAAGAACAGATGTTCGTGGACTCACAAAAGTGATTCAAATCTAAAATATCAGGAATGATTCAGAACGGATATCTGGGCTCGCGAATGAAAAACAAACTTTTCCAATAAGAGTATAGGGCGTTTGAGGGCACTATTACCATCATAGGAATACCCAATGGTCTGAGGGACTTCTCTGTCTATCACAAGCGCTATCGATATTGTCAATTGCAGAACATTGCGGACACCGCAAACGCACTAGGGTAATGAATGCGGTTTCCTTGTGGAAGCCTTTGGTGGCCGAGTTCAAAGACTTGTCAGTCGGAGCACACTACCCTTCCTGGAAAGGACTGATGTGTTCTCGCAGTGGTTTTGCCGATACGGTAATGGGCAAATCATCGTTAGGCAGACTTCGTTAGAACCACTATTAACAATGTCTTCAGGAAAACGATTCCCAAATTGTAAAACTCGAAAAACTTTAGAAATAATAACGAAGCTGAATCATGAACTTGTTTTAGTTAACATATTTATGAAAACTCTTCGCGAATTAATTGCCATCAAGCGCTTTTAATAAATGAACGCATGAGAAAAAGTTCGCGTTTCGTAATTCTCTTTTCTCTCAAATGAAATTCTCGTCTTATTTTTTTGTAGTAAGAGTACTGAAGAAAGCAATAATTTCAAGATATCTTTCATTGAATCTAGCACATTTGCGTAGTGCATCGTGCACAACAAAAATATTAGGATTCTATTTTATAGTAAACGAGGCAACTACACAGATAAAATATTTGAACTTCCATTGAACTTCAAAATACGTTGTAGGAGAAACATTAAAATCATAGCTATTGTCATTAGAATGAAATTCTAGTGTTAGTACTACTTTAAAGAACGAATTGACTGATTGATTTAAAATTAATAATTAGCAGAGTAAATCAATTAAATTAAAAGAAAGAATTTTTTAGAAGAAATTAATTTACAATTTCATAGAACCGTTTTAAAATCGATTCAATGTTTTAAACACTTTTTTATTAATTGTTTAACCGTAAGATAAATGTCAGGAACGTGCGTAGAAATAAAGTATTGGTGTTACTACACCATATACTTTCTCATTATAATTCGCAACTGTTTCACAATTTTTATAAAACTTATGTTTGTATATTTATACAACTATCAAGTGCTTCCAACTAGCAAAAATGTTGTTTCCGCCCCGGAGTTCAAATTCTCCATCTTGGAATCAGCACTCCATTCACGTTATCTACATCACCAAACTCATTGCTAAACTCAACCTCGACGCTTTAAAAAAGTTGAACATTTGCGTTTGAATTTTCAAGAATTCAGATATTTTCTTTTACATTATTTCAAAATCGAGGTGTAAAAACAGATTTCATTAAGGAAAAAATCTCTACCATCAATTTTAGTTTTGCAAAGTTAACTTTTTGTTTGCAGTTTTCGAAACCACAGGGAGTTCGCCGAAAATGAGGCAGGAGGCATTTTTTAAATGCATAACCAAAAAATGAAGAAAAAAATGTCGTTCTTAGAAAATTATTGTTAAACATTGATTATATTTCAAATCTGTTGTTGAACGTATTTGGTGTAGGGAAAAGTCTCAGTCTTAAATTTTGTAGTTGTAGGAAGATGCCTAAATAAATTTTAACTTTTCCAAGTTTGGAATATTCACATATTTCAATGAAAATTAGACATACACTTTTGTTTGAAGCGTCCTATGCTCTATACTAGCAAAAAGCTTATTAAAATATATTGGAGTCATTTTTGAGAAAATTTTGAAAATGATGAGACTTCATTTCAAACATTCCAAAAATCTAAATCTAAGTTTCAAATTCACAGTCTGGTATTTCTCCAGATAATTGGGGCAATATCAGTTATGGAAACTACTGGTGCCAGAACAGCACGAACTTTCTGGCGTTAGTAACAATTTCGCAATATTATAATACTTCAATTTATGTCCGTATTAACACATCTCAACTATTACTTGTAAAATTCATTTAGAGCTACTCATCATTAGCTACTCATCAACACGAATCAGGCAATCCAAAACTCCAATACATATACTCATAAATCCTGCCTAACAACAAGAAGTTGTTCTCAAAATTTCCAACTGCCATGTCGCGGAATTGCGATCTGATTAATCTTGAAAAATTCTAGCAAAAGATGACATGTAAAATGGAATCTTCAGTTTAGAAATTTTTAAAAAATTATGCGAATATATTCATATTTTCAAAAAAATTGTTTATGATCTCATTTAATGATGTATTTAAAAATTAATTCGATTCAATTAAAAAAATAATTGAAAAAATAATTAATTAAAAACACTTTTATCAATATTGCAGTTTTCTAGTGATAATTTTTCTTCGCAATTTTTGAAAATACAAAAAGGTCGTCAAAAATGAAACCAGCACATATTTCTTTACCGTTGTTTGCCACATAAAAGGGAAAAAATAAAGGATTTTAATTTTTTTAATTCTATTATTATTTTTTGAGAAAATAATTTAGATAATGCCTACATTTCGCGCAAAATTACATTAAACTATTCATATTGTAACCGCTTGTCGTCGGCTACATTTATGACCAACAAAAAATAGAAGCGATAATACCCGACATCATGCCCTACACGTAGTTTCTATAGTGGCGAAGAGATGGCGTCAGCCAGAAAAAGATTTCTGAACGCACTCAGACTATAGCCAATCAGAAACTTTTGTGGAAATACGGACGCGGCATGAACTTGTGTCGGAAGAGCTCGTTTTTTTCTTGTTCGAGTCGCCGAGGTGGACGGAAGGCTACAGGTACACCACACAGTCAACGAGGGACACGCGGAAGATACCGGAATGTAAAAGCTTTAATAAAAGGTAAATGCCTGAACATTTTTCATGGAATTACTTACTGTGAAATGTCACGAGATTACATGAAATTTAAAATGAATATTAAACAAGAATGCAACGAATGAAAGAACGACAGTGGTAATAGATCGAAATGAATTTGTAAAACCACGTTGCTGCATTCTCGTTGCTAGGAAATGGAGGATTATTGTAACATAGGACATGTTTTTTTTGTTACAGCTTTTATTTTATTTTATCTTATTTTATTTTATTTTTGGAATTTCGTTTTGGAAATCCTATTACAGAATTTTGAGAATTCTTAGAAGTATCGTTTATCCAACAACTAGATTGACTTTTGCTATTACGAAGTCATAACTTGGAGTTTCGGACTCGCATTCTGATGCGACCATCGCCTCTGTGAAAGCTGTGGTAAAACTTCGCTGAACAACGAGGAGACGGCTCTCGGAAATATTCCGATTTCGACGCGACAGACAGCGCACGGATCGTTGCAGAAGAACGACGACCTTGAGGCGTGAGCATCGCTCGGCAGCCGACTACACAGCGCGGGACCAGCTTGGGGAATTCGCCGGTCGTGAGTCACATAAAAACAGAGAGAACATTCATTAAATTTCAGTCTGGAAAACTTCTAAGACAGAATTATAATTGTACTAGCTAAAACGTTGCAATGTGAGCTTCCCTCAATAACAGACGTTGATCGGGCACGTTTCATTGAACATTGGTCTTGCTAGCCAGTAAATTCATTTCTTTTCTACAGTCGTAAGAGGAATCAGATCAGAGTAATCCTTGTGTTTAATGATAAAAGTTGTTCTTGTACATAATCATTTATCTAGATTCATATGTAATTGATTTAATGCTGTTTCAAACCATTTAAGAGAAATTGCCTGTGTGAAATTTTGAACAGGAGTGAAAGCCGTTCAATTATTTCTTTTAAAGTATTACTTCATGGACAGTCAAAAGACGTTATAAAACAAAATTTCGTACTGAAAGGCTACGTAGAAGCCGAATGTCAAATGTGAATATTAAGTGTAACATTATTAATGATTTAAAAGGTATTAGAGAATTTTGAGTATTGTTTGTATGTATTTTTTTTTTTGCAGGATGAGTATTTGAACTGTGATTTGTGTGTCTCATAAGTGATATTTTTGTGAAGTGTACATATGTATTTGTTGCTTGTTTCTTGTAAACGGGGATCAAAGTTATTATCGCTTTAGTGAAAACTGCAGTTTAGGTAGGGAACTAGCTACCATAGTTTAACAAAAAAGTGAGAACATAGGAGGATATGTGAACTCCATTGTACAGAGAATTTCATTCGTTAGAATACATGTTATCTGTTATTTAAAACTACAAAATTGTGTTTGCTTGTTATTTGATCATTAGTTTAGCAAAGACGAACCCACCACCGATAGGGAATTTTATCCATTAATTGAGGTATTCCCAGGTTTGCGTGACGGTGTAACCACACGTCACGAAATAAGTAAATGACAGATTTACTTTAGTAATTCGTCGTACTACCAATCAGGAGGTAGGTACGTGACGGTTACAATATGTTCAAAAAGTTGTAAATGAACTTATTTCAAGATCTATCTTTGAATTTCATAAAGAAAAAATTGAAGATTATGGTTGTAAGAAGACGCCGAACAAATTTTGAACATTTTCAATTTTAAAAAACTCAGGTATTTCAACATTGATACCTGTGTTAAATATAACACAGATATCAATGTTGAACCCTTGAAATATCAAGGTGGGAGCAGGTAAGTGGACAGTTTTAATTAAATACGGTTAAATTAAAATACGGTCGCCAGACGCAAATGAATGCGACAATTTATTTCCTATCCTGAATCCCGAAAACAGTCAATAAGGAAAGGAAAAGCAACATATTCCATATAACTCGTGCGTCTAAAGGACTGGGACTAATATAAAAATTCCTAGGACACAGGAACTTTGCAAAGGAAGAACAGGTACCGGTTCGGGGTCATCTCAATTAAAATGTTTAAAGATCTACCCCGCTATGAAGTATACTTCATCCAACATTCAAGGAAAAAACATACATTCAATGAATCAAATAATTAAACAAGAGACTAGCTCTTTTACAATACCAAATAAGTGCAAACTAGAAGAGTTGCACGAAACAGTAATTACACGAGAAATTACAAATTTAAACGGCCAATGTCGAAACATACCAAAATTATGAATTACAATACAAATTTACAATCATCAGGCAAAAACCTGTAAAACATATGTCACTGAAAAACAGAAAAAATCATACTATACTACTCAAAAAACCAAAATACCAAAAATTGTCAGGATGAAATCCCTCATTACAAAAACATTGAATGACTAAATTAATAGTACATTACTAATTATCATTTGTTTTCAGGCGGAATGGCGAGACCACTTGAGGACTTATACGAAAACAGCGAAAATATCACATTTTTTATTATCAAATTCAAAATTATCGAAGCTCTCTTTACACAATACAAATAATTACATGCCAAGTTGTATATTCAGATTCACAATTCACATTACATTAATAGTTACGTAACCAAATATTCATGATGTTTTGTGCATAACCTTTAGACATAGAACGGTTTCCGTCTTTTGCCATACTCAAAAAATACCCTTTCAGTACAACAAATAGCTGTGAGGAGCGAGACGATACCCGCGAAGGCCAAGAATATTGCCCTCGCCACAGCTCACCAAGACAGCGAGGAATCTGGCTACGGAGTCGACGGACAAGTGCATGCCATATGAGTCGCCGGCTTGTCTTACTATGCAGCATTGCAGAAAAGTGGCTGTAAAATAAATAGATGCAGGTATTTTCAGCTAAATGTGTTTTATTTTGATTAAGGACATTCTACTTGATAAATAAAAAAATTAATTGAGGCAAGGATACGCAGGAAAAAAATATAATCCACAATATACATGACTAATATTGTTATGTTACATAGGTTAGAATTCAGCCGTATTATATATACAATAATTAGAGCCATTTTCTTAAAAATATACTTAACTTATAGTCAAAAGAGTCTTCTATTCAGAAACACGAAAATAATCCACAGAAAAATAATTTAATCAATTGTTTTAATTTAACAAAAGTAGTCGACAAGAAGCAATGAATTCGCGTGTTTCGAGCAACTGTAACTTCACGAGACCGCGAGGACGACAAAAATGATTAAAATAACATTCTGGAGCTAAAGTAGTGTGCTCCAATGTCTTCCCAACGAGATTTGATAAGTCAGAATTCCGAACGCGCACTTTGAATGTTGCCATTATAGCCAGGTGTTTGGCCCGATTTAACCAGTGTGCACCGCCAAAATAGCTTCAATAAAAATGGAAGCTCAATAACATCTGTAACAATCCCAAACATTCATTAATAAGAATTATTACACATGGTCTGAAACCCTGTGTCTGCAACCCATGGGGTCTGCAACCCATGGATGCTCAACCCTGAAAATTGCCCAGTGCGAATCACTACATCTTACCAAGGCTACATTACATGATGCAGCAAACTACGTTGATGCATATACATTAGCCTAATGCGCATAAAAAGCGCCTTACTAATGGCTTTTCATTAATTGACCCCCAATGGTGCCACGCACTTCATATGCTACAAGGAAATAAATCATTAAACATTTACATAAGAAAACATCACAATAATTACGAAATATACAAACGTATGCTATGCGCAAAAAAATAGAACATCTGAAAAACCATTCATGAATAATATACAAGTGTGTGGCCATTGCCACACCAAGAGCCAACATAGGCAAATAAACGTAAAGAACCTGAACAATATAAAGAACCTGAACCGGAACATTAAAAAACAACTAACGATCATAAGAACCGGACACACTCTAAATTTAGAAGTTACAACACGAGACGAAATTTACAAGACAAAGGTTAAAGATAGAGTGGCAATTACTGGGAGGGCGAAAAGCCCTTTTATAAGTTTCAGAAGCAAGTATCCAGCCGCGAGAACTATTTCTCGTAAGCGTTGGTTGTAAAGCGGGAGAAAAATGCAACATTAGTAGACAAATGCCCTCCTGGTGGCAGCGAGCGGAATAGACAGCTAAAATTGCTCATTAGAGCTGACATGGACGGTAGTAGGAATGTACTATTGATTCCAATGGTAGCACCATCTGCGAGAGAAGTAATGAGTTAGTACCAAGAATAATTGTGTTAATGCACTCATATTGCATCTTTTACACTGTTGAGAGCTTAAACTAAATAAACATCAAGTTATAACAATGTTATACAACAGAATTAGGATTAATAAACATCATCAATCGAATAGAATCATGTCAATTGCATACAGAATAAAATAATCAATGAGGTAGACATGTAAGTCAAATTAATTTAAAGCAGAATGATGCTTATTAATTACAATAGTGGTTACATAGATTCTTTTTACATTTCCATGGTACCTTTGAATTTCTACATGACCATGTGAAAATTGTCCATTTTCAAGCTATTGCATTGAAGTACATTCAAATAAGATGAAATTATACTCTTTACGTAAGATATCATATGTTAATTGCTTTACAATATTCCTAGGCAATTTTAATGAAGTTTTTGGTGTCTTCTCACGTCAGAAGATGTTGAACTTGGCTGGAGATATACCAATGTGCGCCATTTTTTGTGCTATCTGAGGATAAAGTAAAACAAAAAATTGAGACATGTTTGAAAAAAAATATAGAAATGTGTTTGAGAATTCATGTGAAGTACCCACCTCCAAAAAATAACGTTCTTTCAAACTGGCAGGGTCTACAGTTTGTTCAGACAACTTCAGGGAAGCATCAATTTTGGAGAAATCGTCTGAACGGTTTAGGTGCTAGTGCTGACCACAAACGGATGGACCGACGTAGTGCTGCCAATGAACTTTTCAGAATCAAGGCCCCACAAATAAGGATTCTGACGACATAAAATGTTAGAGGGAATAATTTTCCATATTTAGGATAAAAATGTATCCACTTTTTTGTTGCCAGGTTTCGGAAATAAGACTCTTTCGGACGAAAACATTTCTCTTTTCTTAGTTTTTTTTCCAGCAGCATTACAAAATTTTCTTTAGGCTGTTGGCAGTATTTGAAGAATCAAAATGACAGCTTAACAATGAAAATATTCGACGAACTTTTCACAATCAAAGTTATTTTTAATACATATTTTAACCTACAATGACGATCCGTTTTGCATTTTATATAGCTAACGAAATCTTGAAATGAACAATATGGAATTTGAAACAAAATAAAGATGGGATTCGATTATGTTGTGCCACTTATTTAGAAAAAAGGCAATAAAACAGTTATAATATACTTATATTAGAATACAAGATTTACGTTTATTATAAATATCATTCTGGAAATGTAGCTGTCTGAGTTTCGAACAACGAAATGAATTTCCTCCAAAAACTTAAGCGCAGGAATTTTTCAACGTTACCAGAAGCATTATAATGAAATTTGATAAAAATATTATAGAATCCTACGCTCACGTAAAAATGCAAAATAATAAATTATAACAAAGATGAGCTAAAATACGGAAAGTTTTAGGACAAATTTTATTTAACATTATTTTCAGTTCATCTTGGTTATCTTTTCGCAACGGGTCGATCTGTTTCATCGGGTCATCTTTTAAATCATTAACAAAGTTCTTCAAGCAAAGTTGTTCGCGTCAATCTGTTAATATTATGCTAAAGAGTCCGGCTCCGATTCCTTTTACAGGAATATAGTATTCTATCGAAGAAGTGACCGGGAGCGGTAGCTCAGTGCATCAACTGATGTCATTGCAGCGCCTCTGACCGGGAGGTCCTAGGTTCCCACTCCACACGGCGGCAGGATGTTCGACACTAGCTTTTCAGCTAGGTCGAATTCAGTCGCTGCCTGGAGGAGAATTCTAGCGGCCATCTGCTCTGATCGGTAGTTTTCCGTGGTTTCTCCGATCAACACCAGGCGAATGCCGGAGCAGTACCCTACCAAACGGGCCACGGACCGCGCGCGATCTGTCCTTTCTCTTCCTTGTCCTATCTTCTCCCCTTACACACACACTTACACTAACATGCACTACACTACCACATATTCTGGGAGACCGGTCGGGAGCTCAGAGCTTGTTCCGGCTGGGGCGGTGCCCCGCTGGTGGGAGAGTCCTGGTTAGGGGGAAACCCCACTAGCCGACGGTAGGTCGGCGTCGGATCTCGCCATCCAGCGGGGGAAGATCACCGCCGTCTCCTGAGAAAGAAACAAGCACTACACTAACGGGACTAATGACCGAAGCAGTTGACGCGTCCGGAAACACGACAAAATCAATCAATCAATTAATCGAAGAAGTGCGGAAGCCGCGCCGAGGATAAGACACCTCAAGGCGTCGCCGGGGCCAGCGACTCGCGCGCGCGCTGGCGGTTCCACCCGAACGCACCGCCTCGCACCCACACCGCCACGCCCCGCGCCGCCCCACCGCACGCCAACCCACCCACTCCCTCGCCGTGCACGCCGCCTCGCTTCGCCCCACCCCAGCGAACCCGCGTGCCACTCGCCCGCCACACCCGCGCTCCAACTCACCCACGCAGCCCGCCGCCCATGCCCATGGTGCACCAGCGGCACCCACCCCACCACGCCCTGCGCCGCCACACACCGCTTCGACACGGCGCAGACAACACGTTACCCGTTCCGTCATGCCCCGTGCACCACTCCACCCAAACCATCGGTCATGCCCCACTCGCCCTTCGCGACTCATTCCGCTACGCCCCACGCGTCCCCATAGCTTGACCCATGCACAAGCACATTAACCCATGCACCACATTGACAAGCACAACCCAAGAACACCCCGTCCCCTCGCGCCTCTCCCCTGTACAGCAGTCGCGCGCCCCCGAACCGTTCGGCTCCACTCCACCACGTCTCTCAATCAGTCTACTAAGTTCCTCCCCCCCCCCGCACCGCGCCCGTCTCCCCTCCCTCACTCGCGCTTCACTACGACCAACCCCTCACACGTAGCTTCACCCAAGACACGCACACAACCCAAGAGCATTCCCGTCCTGTGGGACGGTGGCGCTGTCCTGTCAGGTGGTTTGCCGCCTCTCTCCGGTCGCCCTTTTTGCACTCTCGCGCCGCTCCTCTCAGTCTCTCTGCTGACAGCTGTAACACTCTGACGAACAACCAGTAAATAGATTTCCAGTATAGTATGATGTCCAAATTAATAATATGTGAAAGTAATTACGGGTAATCAAGACATCGAAGAATTGTAGTTCAATAGGTACGGGTGCCCATTTCTCTAACACAAACATTCTCATAACCGTTTGAAAAATCTAAAAATATAATATATATCTTCAACAACAAAGTATAAACACTTTTATTTTATTGCATTGATGTAAATCAAGTTATTTTATATCTCAAAATGCAACTTGAAGTTTGTATTGATTTTCTTAAGATTTTCATGCCCAAAAATGTGTTGGAAAATTTTTGAATGCCAATAGCCGCGATTCTCCAAGGGCACAGGGCAAATATCATCCACTGGGCTTCATCATGTTATGTGTAGCGGTGTTCTTGGGTTGTCCACCGGGTGCGAAGCTACGTGGGACGGGTGGGCGTAACGGAGTGCGAGTCACGGAAGGGGGACGGGCGAGGGAGCAACCAAGTGGGGACCAATAAGAGACGTGGTGGAGCGGAGCAGAAAGGTGCAGAGGTACGCGAGGGAGAGGCGGTGTGGGACGGGGGTGTTCTTGGGTTGCGGGCGTGTAGTTATATTCTTTAATGATTTTACAAAAACATCGAAGTTTTGAAATCATCGACCTCGATGTCGCGTCGCTGGGCGTCGTCGCCTTTGGCAGCCGGGGAGACGCCCCGCGCCCTTTGTTTCTCCTTATTACGACTGGCTCCGCCGGGCAGGTGCGGGCCGCATACGGAAGTTTCGCTGGGGGCCGGCGGAGCCAAAGAAACACGGGCCAAGTTTTTAAACAAGAGAGGATCGAAGACGACGGGGGAATACGAAGAGGATGGATGACATGCAGAGTAGGCACCGGAGGAAAAGCGCTGGTCGCTCGCCTGCGAGGCAGCGGGACCGAATGGAGCGCGAAGGGTATGTCAATGGGGAAAACACGAGTATATCGCAGATATTGACATGGTAGAAATGCATGAGTGTCTTTACACTAATGTGATCTGAAATATTTCAAAAAATCTGCCTTTTTTAATCTCTCGTAATCTTTTTAAATGTATGAATATTCATAATCTTCCTTCGCTTATGATTGCTCTTCGCACTGTTAAATTAAATACCATAACCGATTGAACCACAACAAACCCTGACTTTTCGTAATAGGAAAATTAAATAGTTTTCTCTGGTAAAAATACCAAAATACAAATTACATGGTACATCTTCCTGCTAAATTTATAGTAACAGAAACAGTTTTTATTCTTTATTACTCATTTTAAATTGATTAATTATTGTCTTCGATTCCTGTCTGTTCAATTCAAAGTTAAGTTGAAGTAAATAAAACTCTTACAAGGTGGATGTATGATAGAAAAATAGGTTTATTTAAAAGGACAGATAATCAGTATGAGAAACAGATAGTAGGACTTGATCAAACATGGGAAGTGAACAAATTGACTTCATAGAAACTGAAAGGGATGTCTGAAATTTACGGAAAATATAATGGAACATTTGAAGTTCAAGATTCAACATCTCTTCGCTAAACATTTAAACCCAAACATACATAACAGTGTGTGTAGGTAACACATAAGATAAATCTATCGGAGCAAACGATATACATGTTGTGACATATTCCACAAAAATATCAAAAACGCCTTCTCTGACCAGTGTTCCAGGAATTTCGGTATTTTACTACGGTGCAACGCCGTGCATCAAATGACGGCTGACGAAGAACGCTGCCAGATTTCCCCACTGCGCGAAATTCAATCTACACAATCGAGACGTGTCGAGAGACTCAGGAGGAAAACCTGGCACATACTTTATTAGCTGCTCCCGCGCTTTTGTTGAGGGCGCTCCTTTGTCCCATCTCGCGACGGCGGAGCAAACAATCAGGGCGGCGGGCGACCTCCGAATTCGCGCCGCGTTCCCTGCAGTTGGTCACGCGCCGCGCGCCGCGCACCACTCGGTCTGCCCAGACGTCTGCCCAGCGCCCACCTAACACGCCCAGCGCTTCAATTCAATCCTCTTGCTGGGAACATCAAGGTTCTCGCGTCGAACAAACCGCAAAAACCACCGACACCACTTTGCTTGCACTATATCTTCATTGTCCCCCTCTCCTATCATTATTAAAGCATTATTATTATTATTATTATTATTATTATTATTATTATTATTATTATTATTATTATTACAGAATTGTTTCATTCTTTACGAATGTTGGTCTTTTCCTTGACAATGCAACCCTATTATACAAGGGGAGTTTTCTGGTGCCATTGGTTAAGTCTTGCCTTGTCCATACCTTGAAGTACAAATGATTTTGATTGATGTTCAAAATATGAATGATGTAGGTGACAGAAACGGGAGAACTCTGAGAAAATGTGCCCGGAACAAGTTGATCCACCAACTTTGTCCTTCAAATCGATCGACCGGGATTTGAACCTCGGTTCGAGCTGTTCAAGGCCAGCGGTCTGAGAGCTACAGAGTGGGTCGCTATTATAAAGGAGAAGATGCAGGTGGCATTCGCCTAGATGTTAGCAAGAAAACCAAGGTAAAACACCGATCAAAGCAGTCCACCTACTTACTCGATCCCGGCAGGCTCCTTAAACCTGCAGATGTTCCACACATAATGCAAACCTCTCCGCGATCGATCCCAATACCTTCTACTCATTGTCCCTCTCGATTACTTGTCAGTTCTAGTAGTCAGGAGTTGCCTTTATGGTCTCATCTACCCATGCTGGTACTAAAACATGTAATCCTCGAATCAACAATCAACTCTACTACCGGAAGAGATGGTTTAGAGCATCTATTAATATCACTGTAGTGCCTCTGACTGGGAGGTTCAGGGTTCGAGTCCCGATAGTGGCAGGAGTTTCGAGACAGGCTTGTCAGATAGGTAGAGATCAGTCATTGTTTGTAGGAGAAGTCAAGCGGCTGGCTGCTCTAATCATTGGTTTCTCTGATTAACACCAGACGAATGCCGGAGCAGTACCCGAACAAATGGGCCATGAACCGCGCGCAAAATCTCCTTCATCTTTCTTGTCCTATTCTCACCCCTTGCGCATATACTCTAACATGCACTACACTACGCACATGCTGGGAGACCGGTCGGGAGCTTAGAGCTGGGGCGGTGCCCAACTGGGGGAGAAACCTGGTTGGGAAAATCGCCCCGAAAATATTACGGGTAGCCACAATCCATGATTTCTGGGTCCTTGATATCGAAAAATTGTTCGATGAAGTTCTGTATTTGTTACGTTGGTTGAACTTGAACTTGATGACTGTACTGCAGAAGGGAAAAAAGGAAATGGCATTGCTATCACCGTTCCCTTTTGGCATAAAATGAGTTGTTGCTGGTGATATTTTTGTTGAAGAAACAACTGAGTTTCTAGTTCAGCTTGACTTGTAGTAGACGAATTCATTATGAATTCAGATTCTGGCAGAGAGATGTTCTCCGTAGCCATATCGATTGTTTCCTTCTGATGTACGCAACATTAGTTTCTTGAAAACACTAGTTGAAACACATAATTTCACGAACAGGAAATACAATTGATAACGAAACCACTACACACTTGTCAAAACAAAATGTGTGCGCACAACTTAGAAGTCCCGAGTCACTGCGGAAAAGCGGACACTTCCTCTCATCCCACCGTTCGAAAGAGCCTATCAATTAGGCTCTTGTACAACTTGATAATTCAACTTACTATACTATAGTATGTGGCGATTATCAAGATTAAAATTGTTCTAACACCATTAAATGTAAAAATTTTCAGTTCCAAAAGTAAACTTTTGATTCCGAGCTTGACCGAGATGTGAACACCTCTCTCGCTAGTTATCGCTGCGACCAGAGATAAGCCCCGCGCCGGGACCGAAGCGCTACGGTTCAGTGTCAAGTGTATTTCTTAGTGGGAACAGTACTTACTAAATATATACATTTTTTTAAATCTGTGAATGTGCTAGTTGCGAGTGTCTACTTCAAGTTCTGCCTTGTGTGGAAAATCGTCTGTTCCTCGTCGACTTTTCTGGAAGGCTTCTTCATCACTGGCCATGGAAGAACCAAGAGACCCGTTCCCACCGCTCCCCAAAGCTGTGTCCTCAGCACTGCATACGCTGAATAACTACTATCTAAATCCACCTTATCTTTTTCACTATCCACACCTCATGCAACCGTTAGCAGCAAACCAGCCCGAATATTCATTTGATGCCATATAAGTCATCCTTCGAGAGGCAGCCGCCAGCACATCATACGTTCAACAGAATCGCCTTCAGTTAAGCGCTAGCGACTAGTTTCCAAATGCTAGAGAACAGTGCCCGAGCAGCCTGCCTACTCCTTGAACTACCCCGTTGTATAACATTTATACTGGCAACAGATTCTTTCCACTTGATCAAACTTATAGTACTCCTTCTCCTTCACAAACCGACAAAATATCCCCTATTTTCATTCATAACCAACCTGCTCACGCGGAACTCAAAATAATCAAAGAGCTACTAAAATATGAACACTTTTCCACTAGAGTGAACGGATTCTACTGGAAGTTTATGTAAATTATGTTGATGATTTCACCTTTTTCTATCAACTAAAGGTTTATTTTATCAAACCTCCAGAGATTCAACGAAAGCTACCATCTCAGTAGTACTCCGAAACGTGCCAAAATCTTACTCTGAAGAAGAAGAAGAAGTACTCCAAGAATTAGTTGCAAAAAACGTACCTGTATTAACACTTCAATTACGATTACGATTGACATTTCAATTTAATATACGATTAAGCAACAGTGAACGCAAACCACGGCCGTTATGTGCAGTAACCCACTCTAAAACCAACGAAGGAATAGTAATCTACAATCTAAAGGAACTTTTTAATGCTCTCATCACAATATAAGAACGTAGTCATAGACCTGATCGAGTTCAGTGTCGGCAATGTCAAACCTACGGACATTCTAAAATACTGTGGTTTTCTTCCGCGCTGAGGAAAATGTGCGTGTCAACACGCTACTGTCGAGTGTGCCAATGAAGTAACCAAATATGTAACCTGTGAAAAGCCACATCGGGTCGCCAGCCGAGAATGTCAGGTATACCAGAATATTCTTCTCAGAAAAGTTCTTCCCACCCACCCACCCTCCAAACATGCCTTCAACAGCCCTGTCCACACCATCCTTCACTACTCCAAACCCATTCACCGCCTCCCCTCCCCTCCCCACTTCTTTAACACCTCAGAGAATGCCCCCCGAACATTTCTTCTCTCGCCGCACTGCATCCAGACCGACCGAACCGAGGCCACCATCGTCATATCAAACGCCCTTGTACTCAGATTTCCTAAAACATACTACATTCCCAATTCATTCTCAATATCAAATTATATAACAAATTGTTTCTCAGAAAGTTGAAATATTCCTTTTAAAAAAAATTAAAATCAAATAATCTCCATTCTAACCAACACAATTCTTCAATCTCTGAAATTCTACAATCCACAGATTAGGCCTAAGAATAACCCTCATCATTCAATTCGCCTTATATCGTGGAATGCAAATGACCTACGAATCAATATTCACTTTCTCGCACATATTCTGCATAGTAATACTATTGATATAGCTTGCATCCACGAAACCCACTTGAGTCCCTGTGTTAAAATTTTCATCTCTGGATATACAATGTATTGATATGATCGTCCACGAAATCGTAGCAGTGGCGGTGTCGCTATTTTTGCAAAAAATAATATCTCCGATTATCAGCTTCCTTAATATGCAAACTCTACGTTGGAAAATATAAGCATTACAGTACAGCAAACCGGACAATCCTACCTCATCGTGACCTCAGTTCATTAGCTTCCCAATATTCCGTACAAAACAGGTGATATTGACCCACTGTTTTCATCAAATCAACCTACAATTGTTGTAGGAGACTGGAACGCCAAGAATACAGTATGAGGTAGCAAACTAAATTCTCCTGCCGGTATCCTTCTTCTTGCAGATACCGAAAGATTAAATCTAACAGTGCGTGCTCCTTCCCAGTTATTATCCCTACCAATCTGCAATACAAGCAGACATTCTCAACTTCGGTATCTCTAGCAACATTAGCTATAACATATTCGTAGAGCCACAGATCACTCTCCCTTCAGACCATTGCCCTCTTCTTTTCTCCTTGAATCCTTCATTAAAACAAAATCGCTCAGCCCAGTCCTACCACCTACAAGAAGTCAACTGGCCTCATTTTCAGATCCTGGTTTATCGCATCCTACTACCACTTCCATCGCTGAAAACCTCACAAGAAGCTGACAGAGACATTGACTCCCTCACCCACGCCATTCTCGATCGTTTAGACCTAACAGCTCCCACAGTAGGTCAGCGTAACCCACTACATCATATTCCACCAATCTTACAGAAACTGTTATATCACAAAATATGTATATTTGATACCGGTGAATAAGCTGATAAGTCATAAACAATTTTATAGGAGAGCAAACAACGTTTAAATTAATTAAATCAGGGATTAATAATATTCAAACGAAGGTGATATTCAAACAAAACTATTTTTGTATAGTTTTTTTTGAAAATAATTAATCTCTTACTTGTAGCATTAATTTAAAGTGGTTTTTAGCTCCCCTGTAAAATTAAGTTTTTTTAACTTATCAGCTTATTCACCGGGGTCAAAGATATATGAAATCACTGGCAAAAACATTGTTCATCCTTCTTTAAATCCTACCTAAATCTACTCACTAAAATAGTAAGACATCTTTTGGCAATATCAAACGCCCAATACCCTCACTTCCAAACTCAAACCGCGAACCCAACCGATCATACGCTGTGGAATATTACTCGCCGTCTCTTGCGCAAACCAACTAATATACACTCCCTAACAACCGCAGCATCCGTAGCAACTTCACCTGCAGATAAAAGCAAAGTACTAGATGAATACTTTGCCGCAACCTTCACTCCCCATCCTTCAGAAAACCCCCTTCATGATAATTTACTCCTTGAATTTACTCCCCAAACTATAACAACAATCCCAAGATGCCCAAAATGTATATCTCCCATCGAAATTGTAAATATTTTATCTGTCACTACGCCAAAAGTTTCCAGCTGTCACGACCTAATTTCTACATATGTACTTAAACGCCTCCCAATCAGAGCCGTTTTACAAATAACATCAATATTCAATGCATCTCTCCGTCTGTCATTCTTCCCTCGCAAGTGGAACGCGAACCACACCCACATTTTTCCCATTCTGAAACCAGACAAGCCACAAAAACGATCCGTCAAGTTATCGCCCAATTAGTCTTCTGCCCTCCTTAGAAAAACTATTTGAAAAATGTATCCTCACCAGATTAATCTCCCATCTCAGTTCAGCCCAAGCCATACCTCCACACCAATTCGGTTTGCAACCACTACTTTCTACAAATCACCAGATACTTAGATTAATCGAGGATATAATCAAAGGTTTCCATGGAAAGAAACACAGTTGCCATTTTCCTCGATGTAGCTAAAGCTTTTAACGCCGTGTGGCACCCAGGACTATTATTCAAACGTATTCACATCGGACCCCCCCCCACTATCTTTTTCATATTATCAAAAGCTTCCTTGCATATCGCACTTTTTCAGTTCGCCTTCCAGGAACTCTTTCATCATCTTTCCGCATATAAGCAGGAGTACCCCAAGGATCTGGTTTATCAAGAAAACAATCATTTATTGAAACTTTTTTTAGGTTTTTAATTAAATTAAGTCGTAGAATCATGTTCGCGAGATAATTCAATTTCTGAGAAAACCAGCTCTTATTTTCTGTGCACTAAAAATATTCTGTTCACTTAGATTATCTAAACACGACACCAAATTTAAACAAAATTTAAAATGTGCTATTATCATTCGCTTTTCGGCCTCCCCCTTTCCACCTACAACTCATTCCGTCCAGGTGGACTCGGGATGAGGTGCCCCTTCTGTGTTCTAAACTACTCGAGTCGTGCCATTTTGTTCCGTAGCCCTTCCAGAGTAATCCTTCTGAGATGCGATTTCCCTCCTGGGATGCATGAGGTACCTCGCCCGCTCTCTTCGGCCAGTCATTTGTTTCTTTCAGCACCGAAGTAGCGCTAGACCCATCTTGGCTATACTTTGATTTATTTACATAGTTCGTTGACGTTTGATCAGCTGTTACGGTGTCATCCAATCGAGGGCTTAAACGTCACTACTGTAGGTGTAATCATAGCTACGCTTTTTTGTCGCCTCTCAATTCCGCTTTTATTCACCACTCTTGACTTCAGATCAAAAGAGGTTATAGAACGTATTCTAGCGAACTCTCTCATCTCCACTTTCACTTAGCAACCATTTTTATAAAACATGCTGTTTCAAATCTGAACTTATTTATTGTTTTCCGCTTGATTTTTCGTGCTCTCACGGCTATTACGTTTTGAGTTTATTGTTTCTCCGTATTCTTCATCCCTCAGCCATATTATTTAAGGGACTTTAGTTCTAAAAATTCATTCTTCAACTCATATTAATTTTGCTCTGTCTGCTCGTTTATAGGAGGTATGTTTTTCTTTTGTAATTTGTCATTTAATATTGTTTTACATTTTTTAAATCGTTTTTAACGTCGTTTTACAGTACAGACAGTTCTAATTCCAGTATTTATTTCGTAATTTGTCCGTCACTCTTGCATTTCTCGCCCATATTTCTTCCGGTCATAAATGCGTGGCATTTCAGAATTTCTATAAACAACCTTCAAAGGCCTGTTCCCATATTCAACGTACATCAATATTTCTTTGTCATATCCCCGTCAAAGTAAAATCCCTGCCAAGTTCCTGGTTCCATCTCAGTTCCTTGGCTCTATCTGCACGTCATCACTGGCAGCATTCCTACAAATCCTGGCACGGACACCGCCTCCCGCGACTACGCATTCCCGGCTCCAGTCATTCGTTACTAATCTAGTTCAGTTCTCCATCACTGGCAACAACTTCATTCTTCGTACGGCACCCACGGAAAATTGCTATAGGTTATGCAGGAACCACAAAGGTATTGAAAATCCCGAGACAATACCAGTATTAATTCATACTTTTTTCAAATACATTTGTAGGAATTCTATACCGCTATAAGGTTATATCTTAAAGGTTATATCGTTATTTCCAACGAAAAATAATGTAGCACGAACCACCCATCCTAACTGAGAGATAACTTCCCTTCGTTAAAGATTTTGGGAAATGCTAATTAATGAAATAAAATATAATGCACCCGTTCGCCCAGTCTCTCTCTCTCTCTCTCTCTCTCTCTCTCTCTCTCTCTCTCTCTCTCCCTCTCTCTC
>BLKR01008314.1:0-21971 GCA_011170035.1 Teleogryllus occipitalis
TGAGTAAAGGTTGGCCAACAAGGAAACTAAATCATAGTTCAGCAGACTTAAATCAATTTTGTTAAAGAAAAACGAGTTATCAATGCAAGATGGGGTGTTAATATATAATTGTGAAGATAACGTAAGAGCTGTAATTCCAAAGAAGCTGCAAGCAGAAGTGTTAAAGTTATTGCATGTTGGACATTGGGGCATTACCAGGACAAAAACGGTTGCTAGAAGATATGTGTATTGGCCGGGGATGTCGAAAGATATAGAAAATTTGATACGTAATTGTAATATATGCAGACAGAACCAGGCAAGTCCGCCGAAGCACTTTTCGAGCTGGCCGAGAGCTGAAAAACCATGGGAGCGAGTACATATTGATTATGCGGGGCCGTTCTATGGGTCAATGTGGTTAGTAGTGACAGATGCCTTTTCACAGTATCCATATGTGTGTGAGACGCGTACCGCAACAACAGAAGCAAAAATTCAAATGTTAACGAAAGTGTTTGTAATAGAAGGCTTACCGCAATTGTTGATATCGGATAATGGCGCACAATTCACATCACATTTATTTGAGAAATTTTGTATAGAAAATGGCATTCAACACCTTAGGACAGCTCCATTCCACCCACAGTCAAACGGGGGGGCAGAGAGATTTGTACGCACATTCAAAAGTACCATGATTAAGGCAATGGCAGAAGGAGTTGGTAAAGATAAAGCACTACAACAACTATTAGTAACGTACAGAGCAACTCCAGTAGGTAACGAAGAGAAAAGTCCAGCGGAACGACTTCATGGGAGGCAGCCGAGGACATTATTGGCACTATTAGTACCCGTCAAACGCCCGAAGCAAGTAGTGAATACAACATTCAAAGTCAAAGATAAAGTCTATATTCGGTCGTTTAAATCCTATCCAAAGTGGATTCCAGCAGTGATCCACGAGACTATAGGGCATAGAATGTATCTGGTACAGTCAGAAAGCGGTATCATGAGAAGACACGAGAACCAGATTACAAAAAGGTGGAACATGCATAGAATAGACGACAACCAACAGAAGAGTAATGTTCATTGTAATTTTCAGCCGGCTATAATGCGGATGGCGGAACCAGCCATCACACACGAGCCAGCGGCTCGGCCGGCAACATCATCGGACGACACATCCCGAGGAGGGGTGCGACCAGAGGCGGAGTCATTCGCCGAACCCAGCAGCCGAGACGCGTCACCAGGTCCAGCCCTGCTGCGGAGGCCACGTCGTCATCGTGGGCACCCATATGCCCACAATAAAACGGGGAGGAATGTGGTATCCCCCCAATCAGAAGACGAAACGGAGTTACGCTCCGCCGCGCCGCTAGTGGAGGGGCACAGCCCCTCCCCTCCCCCTTCACCGGGCGGTGGGGTATAAAGGCATGGTCGGGAGCAGGGCGCTCCCGTTCAGTTACCGCTTCGCGTAGCTACCACCGCCGCGCTCGCTACACGCCCTACCGCGGCGTAACCTGCTGCGCGCTATAAGAGGACTCCAGTCTGCTGCCGCCGACGCTTGCTACCGTCACCAGCCGTGACGTATCCGCCGGGCGATCAGCACAGACCTCGGGGGCTATTGCCGCCCTCGCTACACGCCTGGTCAAGGCGCCATCTGTGGCGCGCTACAAAGTGACTGCAGACTACCGCCGGCACTTGCTACCGTCACAAGCCGTGACGTATCAGCCAGGCGATCAACGCCGACCTCGGTGGCCACTGCCGCCCCTCGCTACACTCCCGACCGCGGCGTAACCCGCCGCGCGCTACTAGGAGGCTCGAGGCGACTGCGGCCAGCTATCACGTTACGACGCTTATCGCCACTGCGGGCGATAGGGCTCGGCGAGGCAAGAAGGCCGTTAAGAATTATTGTACAGTATTTGTTACGTTGTTCTGTGTATTGGTTATTGGTGAAAGTAAATGGTTATTAAACATTGACTGTTTAGCTTACCTTGCATCCTGCAAATACAACAGATATGAACCATGGTGCGTTGGTAATTGTCCTTAGGGACTGATTTTGGATAATTCGGAAATAGTTAAGATTGGTTCTAGCTGCATATAGCCATATTGGACATGCATACAGTAGGAGGGGTCTGACTATTGTGTTATACATTGCGAGTGCGGTGTCATATGGTAAATGGCTGTTTCTGTTCATTAATGGTTTTAATTGTAATAGTTTGTTTTTTGCCTGTATTACTTTATTGTGAATGTGATGTTTCCAGTTTCGTTTTTATCAATGTTTAGACCTAAGTATTTTATTGGCTTGTTTGATGGGTAGTAGATTATCGTTTCATTGTTTAATGATAATGGGGAAGGAGAGGTATATGGTCTTAGTGTGAATATCTTAGCTGCAGTTTTAATTGTATTAAGTTTTATTTTTGACTTTGCTGCCCAAATTTCAATTAGATTTATATGTATTTGCATTCTATTTTTGATTGCTGTGAGTGAAGTTCCGGATAAGTAAATTGATGTGTCGTTAGCAAACTGGGCTATTTGTACGGGATTCAACTTCGGAATGTCTGCTACATATATGTTAAAAAGAGTGTGTGAGATTGGGAATCACTGGGGTAAACCTGCATTTATTGTTTTGGGGTTTGAATGGTAATTATTTACTGCTACTGTGAATATACTATTTTCTAAGAATTTCTTTATGATTTCCGTTAAGTATATGGGGTGCCGTTTTTTTAATTTTATATTTTAACGAATATTGCGTCACCGACCGGCACCACCACGAACTACCTGTATGCGCGGATTGCGTCATCTGCCGGCGCCACCACGAGCTGCCTGTGAGCGCGGGTTGCGTCATGTGCCGGCGGTCCCTGCACTAGATTATTCCAGAACGTTCGCGGGGTCCGGAGAGTTCTCGTCGGCACTCGCCGAGTATAAATACGCGGCGGCCGGCGACCGCGAGTCAGTCCGCAGTGGAAACTGAACTGTGAAGTGTGTGCATCGCGGTGAATAGCAATGCAGTGATTGTGCTCAGTGACGTGAACCGTGATCAATGCATCGAACTGTGGGTAGTGCAGTGGACTGTGACCAGTGCATCGAATTGTGATCAGTGCAGTGATCGGTACACAATCGATCAAAACTAATTTGAATGTTTAGAGTATATTTATTACTAATTTATTACTCTAAAATTAAATTTATTACTCACGCGGTTCACGAAAAAAAGAAATAAAAAAAAAGTCAAACACAATTAGTTATGCAACCCGCACGACATCCCCCTATATTACTGAAGAGTACCAACGACCTCAAAACACTAAAGCCTATTACAAAAATACATATACAATCAATAGTACACATTCAGTTCTAATTTTTAACATCAAGACACAAGTTTTGAATGTGAAAACGAATTTAAGAAATATTGTATAAACTGAATCGTAATTGTCAAAACATGCAAGAGATTCAAATTCAAAAATAGAGAGAACCAACGAGCACAATCGCATTAAACCAAACACACAATTAACAGAGGTATCACACTGTTATTTAAAACTAATTAGAAATTTATTACTCCTGTTGTTTACGAAATAAATAATTTTATAGGACGACATACTTATCCAACACACGATATTCATGAAATAATTTATAGAGTATAATAACCCACAAGCACATAAAACCTATTGAGTACTAAAATTAGATATTTACTTCTAATTTTTAATCCTTGTAAGAAAAATATAAACGCATTTGATATCTTTATGAAATACATATTGTATAAACTCGATCGTAATGGGCAAAACATGCAAAAGATAATGGTAATAAAACATGCAAAAGATTCAAATTCAAAATCGAAAGAACCAACGAGCATAATAGCATTAAACCAAACACATAATTAAAAGACATATAACACTGTTATTTAAAACCGATTAGAAATGTATTACTCTTGTTGTTTACGAAATAAATAATTTTAAAGAACGACATACTTATCCAACAACGCACGATATACATTAAGTAATTTATAAAGTATTGTAACCCACAAGCAAATCAAACCTATTAAGTACAAAATTAGACATTATGTTCTGTAATCTAACACCTAGTAACAAATTATGAACGTGGAAACGCATTTAATAAATATTGTATAAACTATTTCAACTATTTTCACTTTGTTATTTTCGTTTTCGGCAACGAAATTTGAAGTCACTAAAGTTTTTAGTTCTTTTATGAATTCGTTGATGTTTGTGATATTGGCTACAAATATTGAGGGAATTTTGATAAAGTTTTGTGGTGTCTCACTGATATTTTCTTTTAGGTAATTGAATCTATTATCTACTTCCTTAGACGCAGAGTTACTTCATTCACTGAATCTGTTTCGAACTCGTAAATTGTACACGTAGTCTAAATGTTTTTGGACAGATGATGCACTATTGTGACCAGTACCCGCACTCTTTCTTTTCGGGTCTTGAAGGTTTGAATTGTCCCCCACTGCCCCTTTTCGCTGAATTCCGTTGCCTGTTGATTGGTGGATGAGCCCGTCTGGTGCTGTTGCCGTGTTGAAGGCTGCTGCGTGGTCGCCGACCTCACTGCTACTCAGGTCGGGAACGACGCGTTCCATGACTTCGCTCTCTGCCGCAATGTGGTGCAATGAGAGCACTGCTCCGTTGAATAATTGCTGTCGCAATTATTGACTGAATTCAGCGCCCAGCTGATAGCCTGCCCTGTTGATGAGGGTATGTCGTAGAACATAGACAAAAAACAATAACAACAACAACAAACAAACAACAACAAACTCACTGTGAACTCTACTAAGTAGAACTTTGAACTGAAACGATACGGAGCTCCGCTCTAGCGATCCGTTCAGGACGGCGACTCGTTCGCGAATCGACTTTAAATTTTGTATTTAAATACTTCGACAAAATACTTCATATATAAGAATATAAATACCTACTCTAAATACATTAGGTTTGTAATAGCTAAATACAAACATATTTAAAATACTTTAAATACCCAAAATACAGTAAATACAATAATTTTTGTCATTCCTTTTTATTGCAACGATTTATTGTATATGCCTATTATAATGAATTATAAACTGACAGTCATAAAGTTATGAAAAAATAACTTATAATTCTTACTCAAGCGGAATTTCGTTTTAAATCGGCCAGTTTTTCAAACAATTCAGACATTAAACCCCTATTTGACGAATGTTTAAGACCCGAAAAAGAAAATGTTTATTCACATAGCGCAGATGAACGTAAACTAGTGTTCAGGTAGGGAAATGGGCATTGTAGTTGGATAATATTACAATTTATATGTAATACGTGCTTCATAAATGATGAACACAATTCTCCAGAAGCAAATCGAATTTCTTTGATTGTCAAAACATATTGCTGAGTTTGATAATATTTCCTAAGAATTGACTCGTGTGCAATTTTATATTTTGTTGGTTAAACTGGTTAAATGTAGTATTTTCAAGTTTTGAAAATTGACTTGAGTTGTGACGCAAACATTCCGTTTTTAAATTCTTCCTTGTCTTCATCTTTCGACTGTACTAGCTGAAGAAGGTTTGAAATGTTTCTCTCACTTTTTTTCCATTTTTGCAAGAGTTGCAAAGTTTTTATGTTGTAAGAAATATTCCTCAGTTTTCTACCTTTTCACAACACTGGCAAAAATACATTTCTAGTCCGCTTTGATCTAGGTTGGCGCCCCCACCCACATAACTAAAAATTAGATAAATAAATGTCATTATATGATAAATCCATTCTTTTAGCACTAGACTTCTTGAAACTTTCTCTTTTGGCATTGTAGCAAGCATGCTTAATAGGAACTGCAAATTTGTTGATCGGGAATTCACAAAACATCGAAATCAGTACAAAATTATCGAAGAAAACTCCGCCTATCTTGTGAAATTCTACCTTCTAAAAGAGAAAGATAGCGCTCTTTTTGAAGGTAGGTGTGGAAACAGATAGCTCACTAATCATTGCGAAGATCGGAAACACGAGAGCAATTTCCTATTCTCTGGAGCGCCCTGACTGGCTTCCGTGAAGTAGATAAGGTAACCCGCTCGGTGTCGAATTCTCGTACGTCTCCAAGTAGTGTCCCTGCTCGATGCGTTTCAGCCAAGAACACACAAGGCACAGAGCTTCTGGATTGGAGAACGTGGGATCAGATTTTATGCGGTTGCTACTTGTTTGTTAAGAATTTACCTTTCTCGCCAGACGCAGAGCCGAGCGGACGTGTTTTGCTAAGCGCTCTACCTGCTGCAGGATGGTGTCGACCGAGCATTGGCGGGCGGCTATCGGCTGCTGGGTGAGGGGCTACCTGCCACGCTGTGGTTTGGCAAGGGGGACAGCGCAGGGGCTGGGGCTCCTTGCGAGCGTGCTGGGCGCGGCGGTGATATTGGTGATCGGTGGGGTGGAGCTGAATCCCGGCCTCCTATTAACGTCGATATCATCGAAACAATCAATAGGAGCCACAACGAACTTATTGATAGATTCGACGTGTTGCAAGCTAGGGTTACGTCGGCAGAGGCTACAGTGCAGTCGCTGCAGACAACCAACGAGCGGCTGGCGCACAAGGTGGATTACCTTGTGCACCAGTCGCGACGTAACAATATCATTGTTACTGGCATCCCAGAGCAGCGGAACGAGTCGTGGACGGACTCGGAAAGATGCATTCTCGATTTAGCGGAGCAGCTGGGTGTCAGGCTGGAGCTCCACGCCATCGAGCGCGTGCTCCGGACCGGGCGGCGGCGCGAGGGGCAGCAGCGAATGATTGTGGCCAAGCTGACGTCTTTCAGGAAGTGCTGCGTGCAGCCCGGGAGTATCTCTCCCGGAATGACAGGGTGCGCGTCCGTGAGGACTTGAGCTGGGCAGTGCGACAAACACGTAAGGCGTTAATTCCGCATTTGCAGGAGGCGAAAGCTAGCGGAAGGCAGGCGTCGATTCGTTTCGACAAGCTTGTGGTAGCAGGGTGCAGCTTCGTGTTGGACGAGCTGACGGCCCGTCCGCGGACGTGTGAGGGGGCGGGGCGGCGGGGTCCCGCGAACTTGGCGAGGGGGCAGAACCCCAGGAGGGCGGACACCTCCTCCGGGCAATCGGGCGCCTCTTCGCGGCCGCCCCCACCCACGCCTGCGGCCGTGACCGCTGCCACGCCTGCGGCTGCACGGCGGAGGCGGTCTCGTTCGCGTTCGCACCGGCGGTCGCGCTTCCGTTCCCAGCGGAGCTCACGGCACTCGAGTCACGGGGGGTTCACAGCCGACAGCTTGGAGCGAGGACTGCTTACGAGAGCGATGGCTGCAGCAAACATGCAGCAGCAGGAAGCTCGCGGTGAGTCGGGACCCAACAGTTCGCCAAATAGGCAAGAATAGGCTTTAAGAATAGGGTGTTGGAACATCAAAAGTCTAGGCTCTATGCTCGGAAATCAAGACTTCCATGGCTACATAAGTACGTTTGATATAATTGTCCTCGTAGAAACTTGGTGGAAAGAGGTTGAAACGTTTAATGTGTCTTGTTTTACAGCCATATGCAAGAAAAAAACGGAGAGGGGAAAGGGGTCGGTGCCCTGGTGGTGATGCGTGTATATTTCGGGCTAGGTTAATGCAATTTATTAATGAAATTACTACACTCTGATGTTCTTTGTATTAGTCTAGTAATGCAAAATGCAGACATCGCCATAGTGTTTATCTTGTAGCGTCGTGGATACCAACACGTTTCAACGAGCGGCCGCGTGACGTAGGCGAAACGTTAGGCGTCCACGTGCTAGTCTTTGTTATAGAGAGAGCGGATGTGACGTTGGGGGAAAAGCCAGGAGGCGGCGTGGAAGGAGTGCGGGCTCCTCGCCGGACGCGACGACGCTTCGATCTCTTTCGCTTCGGGTCTTGGAGGAGTGCGCATCTGGCCGGGAGCCGGTCGCTGAATGCCTAGTTGGGTGCGGGCCGCGAGCGTGGCGGATAGCGCCGGCAATGTGTTTGCCGTAAGGACAAGGACGAGTCCGTAAGTAGGATGCTGCGCTTCACACTATCGAATGTAAGTGATATTCGAGCGTAGTGGTGTGGTAGCCGCAGCGACAGATTACCCCGAGTAGTGGGATCTTTTTAAGTTAATTTAATTGTGTAAATAAGGTTGTTTCGGTGGTGGAACTTAGTAAATAAAACAGCAATTATTTAACCCACTCTCGTCTATGTATTATTGTAACCGCATGACGCCACAGACGACGGAGTGATAAAATGGTGGCAGCGACCTGTGTAGTGCACACCTGAGGTTTGCGGCGCCTGCACGAACCACGTCTGGGGAGACACGCGCAAAGAAAGCACCCGGGGTAAGGGGCTCGAGGAAGTCCACGATGACTTTGTAGGCAAACGGGGGCCGTATTGCAAGTGCGATGTATACTGCAGCTAGCATCACGTGGCGCAGTCCGGAGTGATAAAATTAGGAGGCGCGGCGTGCAATGCCAAGCCAAAGTTAGGGCAGTACGAGTCGAGAATTAGAATAAGAGGACGGACGTGTAAGTTCGCGCTCGTAACTGCGGGGGCGGAGTGACGGCTTCAAGAAAAGAAGAAGGGAGGAGGTTCATTACGCCCTGATACGAGCACGCCATCCGACTTCACGGAAGCCGATGAGAGAACCAGCATCGAGCACGCGAACAAGGAAGCGGCTTGCGGACAGCGGAAGTCAGGGTAAGTACGTTTCTGCAAAGGTCGGCATTGTTTGGGAGTCATGGCATACCTCAGCTAAGGTAAACATTTAATTATTAATCATGAAGATTGACCCAGAATTTATGGAGGGATTAGGCGAGCAGCATTGAAGGGATATAGGGAGGGAAGATAGGTAGGAAAGGAAGGAGAGGGAACGGAGGGACATATAGGATAGGAAAGAGAGGGTACGGGAAGAAAGAGGTAGAGCAGAACGTGAGAGGGCGAGGAATAAGCAGGCAGAGCTAGAACGCTTACGGATTGAAGCGAATCTAGGCGGAGCACGTTCGGAAGGGAGCTCCGAAACGCGTGTCGAATCATAAAGGCGATTAAGATAGGCCAGATTATGGGCAGGTTTAGAAAAGGGGAAACGGTATTACGACATATTTGAGTGCATTCGAGAACCAATGTAGACAGTTACGAATAAATGAAAGCGATTGGGCAGTTCATTTAATAAGTTTACATCCCCAGATTGTAAATAATTGAATTATTTTAGATGAACAGGAAGGAGAGTGGACTTACGATGTACTAAAGGCAAAATTGTTAGAACTGTACCAATTTGATACGAGCATAGGGAAATTTTAGAGCAGGCGGAGACGCCGCAACTAGACCCAGTTACGCATGTGAGCGCGCAAGTGCAGAGTGAAGGGAATTCAGTAGGTGACCAGGAGCCCGTAGAAACCGTAGAGATAGGTAACGAGATCGAATACGAACTACCGGAAGATGTAGTAAATTTATTAAGGATAGATGCGACTCAGTTTTTCGCGGCTCAGAAGGAAGACACTGAAATCAGACGGATTTATGAATTGTATAAAGAAATAAATACAGAGCCAGGGAAGGATAAAATTTTGTGCGGAATGAAATTTCTCTTTAAGAATCGCCAATCGAAGAAAGGCGAGAAGTTCGAGATGCTGGTAATTCCGAAGGTTTATCGAGAAGCAGATTTGCGTGTTTGTCGTGAAACAGGTTCTAGCCATGCAGGTTGCTCGAAATCAAAATCGTGTATGTCGCGCTATTTTTATTGGCCCATCTGTTTCCAAGAGATGGAAAAGCTTGTAAAAACCTGCGATAGCTGTCAGAAGGAAGGCCATGGCGGGGACACGGAAAAGGCATCTCTAGTCATTGTGCCAACTATTAGTGAAGTGTTTTCGAAATTAAATTTAGACACTATAGGACCATTTACGACGAGTAATTCAGGGACTAAATATATTTTAACTGCGATCTGCGTAGCTTCCTGGTACCCAGAGGCTATTCCAATCAAAGATTTGCTGACGAGCACCGTTATCGATGTTTTGTTAGATTTGTTCAGTCGAACGGGATTTCCTCGCGAAATTCAGACAGATCAAGGAACTTGCTTCACGCGCAATCTTATTATGGAACTTGCGGAGAAATTTGGAATACGGATAGTACACAGTTCGGCATATCACCCGCAAAGCATCCCGGTTGAAAGAATTCATAGAACTGAACCGACTGTTCAAAATATTGTGTCTAGACGCAGAATGTGATTGGGAGACTAATCACCCGGCAATTTTATGGAGTCCGGCAATTTTATGGGGTTGCGGAAGTTACGTACACACACTTCGAAAGGACGCAAGGTCGGGGAGGGGATGCAACGTAGATTAATAGACTCTAATATAATGGCATCTGTGTGCTTTGCGGTGATAGGGAAGACTGGATCCACATCCTTTTAATTTGCTGTGCGACCGAAACATGGAGAGGAAAATGGATGGGAATGGAAAATTACTACTTCCAAAATAGGAACTCGCCCAAAACATTTTTGGTGATACAAGGTCTAAATTCATGAAAGAATTAGGAACAATTCTAGGAAAGGTTCGGACCATCAGGGAAACTGAAATTAGGGACTGGGAAAACAGCACTAGTTAGTACGAGCGGAGCCTAGACTGGAGAGAAACAAATAAATAAGTCAGTAAGCTAACAATAATTAAGTTAATAAGTAAGTTATGTTAAGTTAGTAAACAGTTAAGAAAATAGGTCATAAGTACATAAATAAGTCAATAAAATAAAATAAAACTGTTAAAGTAATAAGCACATTAGGAAGCGAAGGGAAGTGGGAATAGGAAATGTAAGGGCAGAGGCGTTGGTGCGGACGATCTTCTGTGGCTCTGTTGGTTTTCAGGTGCAGAGGAGGCCAAACACTTGAAGGAGAATGCGTGACGCCCGCGCCAAATAAATAAATAGTTTTTTAAAAAATCGGATAGATTAGCATGTACTCGGCTTCTGACGGCAGGTTTTTCCCCCTTCAGGAGTATTTTCCTCAGTTGTACCTTATGGTCTCTTTTCTGCGGCTTTGATGCGATGGAGAGACCATTTGGGGTGAATACCAGAATTCGAAATGTTAGAACGCGGTAGAATGTAGTTATTGTAATGGCTTAAAGGTTTTCGGCCTAACCACATAGCATCAAGCTTTCTAATTTGTTTGTAATAATTACCTATTAAATAAATTAAAAAATACCCATCAGCGATTTCTCAAAAAATGATTGTAAAAGACAAAAAATATTAAATATACGGAAAATTCAATATAGGCACTTTTAGCCTCTTGGCGCTCTATTAGGCAATCATCTCTAAAATATACTATTTAAGGCATTAGAAAACACTTGCAAAAGCCATTTCTAAGGTAAACATTGATAATGGGTTAAGTTGCTTAAAAATACATTTGAAGAAATGAAATATGCAGAAAAAGGACATTGGCCGGACTCGAGTTATAAGGAATAAACACATTTTTTGTTGTCAGAAAAATGTCCAGGATTGTTAATGAAATAGGTTTATAATTAAAAAATGAGGAGGGTTCAAATTTAACAGCTGAAAGGGCTTTTATATTTGTTTCAATGAGGTTCATTCACTTGCAGAATCAAAATAAAAGAAACTACCCTTGTTATCTTCATTTGTATTTGACGTATTTTAAGTATTTCGTATTTTAAATATACCTATTTTATGTAATTAAATACATCTCTAAAATACATGTCCAAAAAAAACAAAACTACAGTTATTCAAATACAATTATTTAAAATACGTATTTCAAATACAATTATTTAAATACTGCCCAACCCTGATGGCACTGAAATGCAAGGTGATATTTATTTTACCAATATTCTTGTGATTTAATTGATTAGCTTCCTCGATCATTTAACTCTTCAATCCAAATATACAGTTTACTATAGAGAAAGAAGAAAATAACGTTTTAAATATTGACTTTTTGAGAGTGTTTGATATACGAGCGAACTTACATCATAATACAATGTAAGTATAAAGTACATAATAATATCAAGAACGTTTATCTTAAGGTAAAGAAAGTGTTCTAAAAAAACTAATTCTTTGTGTTCCGTTCTGCAGTTCTCCCTTGCGGGAAGGGAATGCATTGGCAAACTCATTCCGCGCAGTAGTCGTGGCATCTAGCGAGGAAAGTGGAAACTAGGCAGGGAACCAGAGGGGAGGCACGATGACAGATTTAGGGGGTCCTTCCGGTCCCTCTCCTGTCAACTTTTGTATGCTTCGCAACTTCCAGTTGCTGGTCAGTGACGAGAAGCGACACTGAAGGAAAAATTCTCTTGTGCTTCGGGCCATTTTGTTGTTGTTTTGAGCAGTGGCATCGTGAGTAGTGCTGTCACTTTAATGTCATTGAGAAAATTGGGACGCAAATAAAAAAGGTTACGTGGCAGGGAAGAAAGAAAAATGTACGTTATCTGAGGTGGAAAAGGTCATGAATGAGGCTGTGGAGAGAACAACAGTAGAACAATGGCGCAATGAGGTAGGTCATATAAAAAAGGTAATTTCGAAGGCATGGGAAGACGAAGGAATTGTGGAACAAAATTTTGAAGAAATTATTTCTCTTCATTATTCGAGTTCCATCCCTTCCAAACAATCATAAGAGGAAAGTGACTCTGAAATAAAGTGGAGTATTTCCTTTCTAACAGTAATTTGTTTGACAATTAAAACTGTGTACTCGTAAATAGTGTAAATCTAGTAGAAATTCTTGTTTGTAATGTTAGAGAACATCTCGGGGTAAATTAATGTGCTTCGCGAAGTGGAGAAGAGCATTTGACATAGGACGAAAACTGCAGTTGTGACGACAACACATGCAGCCATTCACCCACTGTAAGTACCGCTTGTCTTTCTGTCACCGCGATCGCGCGGTCCTCGCCGCTCCTCCCCCAGCCGCTCTAGCAGGTGCTCAGCCGCCCGGCGTGGTAACGCCGCTCCCCACCACAGCCCGCCCTCAAGTCGGTTCTTATTTTAATCGGACCACATGCACGATACACTGTCAGGAGGATAAAACATTACTGATATTTCGAGGAATCACCGTACACAAGAATTGCAAACGTAAGTTTCGATCGTATTCGCCCTGGCTTGTAAAGATAGCGAAAATCATTACTGAACTGTATGCATACATTTTCAAAGCATTCACCATATATGAAAGTGTATGCTCGTTATTTGTTTTATGAAAGAAAAACATTCTTTAATGCACTGTTGGATTTTATAAATTTATATTAATAATTTTAAATAACAAAGTACTCGATAAAATAGGTTAAGAATGTAAGTCACATAAATACCGAATTATATTTGTTTATGATGTTAGAAAGTATTTACGCAAAGAAATTTTCCGTGGGGTCCGTTTTCTCCCAGGCGACCAGTTATGTTCGTTTGCAAAACGCGATCTATCCCGGTTAATATAAACATTTTGTGAAAATTCATATAATTTTTAACTGTTCAACGTTTTTCATACTTGGGACTTCAAAAGTGCTTCCCCAACTAAAATTGTCACCGAACGCCACTGCTTCTAATTCATTGTTTAACTTGCCATGGCTCTGACTGAAGGCGTCTTACCCTTAGTTAGATGGCGTACATTAAAATAGGACCTAAGCCGTCGTCCTGGCCGGGTGGTTGTGTACATTCTCATGTCGTTATTTTTTATGATTCTTTAATATAGTTGAGATATTTTGTAAGCAGTTGATGCACATCGCTAAATTAATATATATCATAATTTATTTTCGAACACGCCTTTTGAGTTTTCCTGTGTCAGAAATGTTTTTAAAAAATATTTTTAGTATTTAATTTTTGTTGCTCAGTGTTGTAGAGCATGCACACTTCCTTTGATTTCTCTGGTTTTCTACGGCCGCTTAAGGCAAATGCTGGGACGCTGTTACTTTCTCGCCTTACGAAGTTCTTCGTGAGAAGCGAAAGTTATGTAATCGTGCACTGGGAAACTGCAAATGGTTTTCTTTTGCTCTTGTGAGCCTCGGGTAAGGCATATCTAAGTTGTATTTTATAGTTATTTACTAAATGTATCTCTGAATACTGTTACATTTTTATTTATAAATTTATTCATTACTTGGTTAGACGGAAGAGCGGACCTGATGGCCTGAGACTCGCCGCATAAATAGTCATTTTATATACTCATCTCAGTTCCTTCTTGTTTTCTCTTCTCTTCTGGTGGTTACACAAATTCGAAGAACCGGAATCTATAATTCCGTTTTCACTGATACCATTTCAAGATTCAAAAGGGAGTCCACAATAGCATTTTGCAAAGAAAACGTTGCGAGTAAAATCAATTCGTAGTCATCATTCCGTATGGTCATGTGCAATCAAGATTACAAAGGAAAGTAACTTTCCTTTTAGTAAGTGCTAATGTCAATTTTAGAGTTAGAAAAACAATGTGAATCGTTTTAATGATTTTTTCTTTATAATAATTACTTTTAAATGCTGATTTTTCAACGTTTCCTGTATTTTTACAATGGTAAAAATGGTAGGTAGTCCCATGGCAGGTGCACCTACATTTGGGAGAATAAATGATTTTGCCTGCTTATTTTAGTACAAGTAAATGCCCTTTGCCTGCTTATTTTAGGCAATAATAAATACATGAACTTCCGGGCTCTAGTTTTAAAGTAACAGAGAGTATACATCTGCAGTCTTGCGTAAAGTTTGCACGAAATATCGACCATTACAATGCGCTCAACGACCATTACAATGCAGGTCTCTCTGTCTCTCTCATACACACGCGCGCGCGCACACGCGCACATTTGTCCAGACCAGATTTGTCCATTTGTCAAAAATTGTCAAATTTTGAATTTTCAAGGTCGTGTGATCTGTTGAGTGAAAGGAATCGATCATTTTCTTAATAATGCCTTTCTTGTCTGATTTTTCAATTGACGGCCAAGGATCTTTAGTGTGAAAAACAATTATCGGTGGTTGCCCTTTGTACTGTCTGAAATTTCTCATGAAAATACAGTTTTTGTTGCAATTTTCTTTTCTTCATGGGGGTATCTCCTATTGCAATTAAACTCATGTTTATCTTCCCTATATTAATTTGGCAGATATTTAACAAACTATCTGAAGAGCTTAAATTGTCACTTTCCTGATTTCGACTTTTTTCTCTATATTCACTGGCCTTTCCGCTACTTTCGTTAATGCGACGGGATCCACTGATCTCGACGCTCTCTTCACTGACAAGAAGCATTTTTTGAAGCGAACTCCCTATTTTCCGATATGAATTCGCCAATATTCGATAAAATGAATATATATGAATTCGCCAATATTCGTCATAATATTCGCCAATCTAATGACCCCTCTAAATCAAGTTTCACTAGTAAATAGTGATTTACGCAACTTGCAGATTTTCTTTTCTTGACATCGCGATAAGAAACATTAAATTGATTGAATCATTTGTTGTATCTCATACGGTTATCGCCACTCATGTTGCACAGCGTATGCATGTTTCTCAGAACAAACTCTAGGCTCTTCTCTTTATAAGATACGTATTGTGACTGATGCTCAGAAAATTTCACTCAAGTCCCTTGAAAAGTGGTCTGTTGTATTTCACGAGCAAGAAAGGCACCCCATCCCTAGGACAGAAAGGGACTCAGCGGTAAAATTCGTTTCGCTGACACGACGAAAAGCAGTTGTAGAATTCGTTTCGCTGTCACCAATGCCTAATGGGAACAGAGTGAACATATGAGTTACTAATATTTCTTGAAACCCTAATCAGGCAGAGGTCATTCTTTTCGGCACTTGTATCAAAGACTGATAAAACAATTCGTTAGCGCAGGGGCAGGAAGCGCGCGCCCGCATACTTACAATAGATTTTTTAGATCTGTTCGTGTTCTGTGCCCACTCTTTTGTGTTTTGTAAAAAATTGAATGAGAAATACGCCAATATTTTTTCAATTTTTTATATGAGCGAGTTCAATCAGAAATTTTCGTTTTTTAAAACTAATTACATTTTTAATGAAATATTTACTTTTTGAGAAAGTACGCATATCAAAGAAGTATCAGAAGAATAAAATAGGCATATCAAAGTATTAACTGAAACAAACCAGGAATTGTTACTTTAAGTATATTCGGAGCATCAATCAATCATGTTTTGCGGAGTACGCGTACATTTCAAAATTTAATATAAGCGTAACTATACAAATTATCAGTTTTCAGGTAAACAAAGAAACATGTGTCTCATTGTATGATGTCCAGATTTAATAAAAATATCATGCATTTTTTTAAAAAAGGGTTGTCTATTCTTGTACGATTTAACGTGGAATGGTTCGTATTTCGATTCGTTTCACTGTCACCCATCCCTTCTCGGGGTAGAGCAGTGGCGGCTCGTTCGCATGTGCACACCCAAACAACTGCGGTGCAAAGTTTCTTAAACATTTCTTAACATGAGGGGGATACAAGACCTCTCAGAGCGTTTCCGAAACATGGTATTTAGAAACACGTGCCGTTCGGAAGCTGCGATTGGCAGTCCGACGCCAATGCCCTTCGTGACAGCAGGCTAGAGCACACTCGGGAAGTGCGAGCGAGCAGCCGGGGTCGGCGGCTCCCGCGGGGCTGAAGGGGAAAGAGGGCGAACATGGTGGCTTACGGCATCAACTGATGTCACTGCAGCGCCTCTGACCGGGAGGTCCTAGGTTCGAGTCCTGACGGCGGCAGGATTTTCGACGCTAGCTTTCCACCTAGGTCGAATTCAGTCGCTGTCTGGAGGAGAATTCTGGCGGCCGGCTGCTCTGATCGGTAGTTTTCCGTGGTTTCTCCGATCAACACCTGCGAATGCAGGAGCACTACCCTAACACACGGTCCGCGCGCGATCTTTTGTTCCTCTTCCTTGTCCTATCCTCTCCCCTTACACACACACTGACACTAACATGCACTACACTACCACATCTTCCGGGAGACCGGTCGGGAGCTTAGAGCTTGTCCCGGCTGGGGCGGTGCCCCGCTGGTGGGAGAGTCTTGGTTACGGGGAAACTCCACTAGCCGACGGTAGGTCGGCGCAGGATCTCGCCATCCAGCGGGGGAAGATCACCGCCATCTCCCAAAAAAACATGCACTACACTGACGGGACTAATGACCAAAGCAGTTGACACGCCCGGAAACACGAAAAAATCAATCAATCAATCAATGGTGGCTTACGGGCGCTGGGAGCACACTGCGGATCGTGCGAATATTACTGCGCAGGCGCGAACTCTGGAAGTGCCTTGACATGTCGTGAAGATATAACACTCGGCTAGCACAAGTTTTTAAGAGAAGTAAGTGTGGCATTGATGGAAGAAAGTGTGAGATATATCTCCACTTGAATGAGCTCTCACCCCTTCCAAAGCAATTCTTCGGTAGCGCGCGAAACGCAAACGCACTGCTATGCAGTGTTGCATTCATACGTGTATCGTAATAATCGAATGTTATTTGCACATTTTAAAGGGAGTTGCAATTACAAATCCATTCCTATGCAAGTGAAAACCAAAATGTATTGTGTAAACGTATGTAGGAGGCTCCTTTTCAATGCGTTTTGAAATACTGAAGTTAGTGTTCGTTTTTCTGTGAAGTGTGTTTGTACAACTGACAATGAATAGCGTCGAAAATATTAAAATAACATCAATGGAAAAGTCACAGACAAAATTGCTGAAAAGAAACAGCATTTGCTGAAGCGACACAGACTTTGTGTTTCGTCAGTCAGTGTAGACTACAAACTATCCAGATTTTTTGATTATTAGGTATAGGAACGTGTACTTTTAAGCTTAAATTTATACAGCGAGTTTATGGAAAATACTCCATAGCAAAAGTGCGAGTAGAAAAGTTTCAAATCAATGTGTTTCTTGACACCCTTTGAAAAACGTTTTGAATGTGCCGAATCATGCGGTAACACGACACAAGTAGTAAATATTTCGGAGGGGTCCTTGCCGAGCGAAATCGAAACGAATGTTGTGAAAAGAAATGCGGTCAACCCTCTTTGGTGACAAAAGGAACTATTCAACATGTTATCAAACTTCATAAGATGCTTTGTTTATAATTATGATCTATGTTAATGAATATATGTGTATGCTTGTAATGTATTCCTGTATGTATGGAAATGTGTGTGTGTGTGTGAGAGAGAGAGAGATAAAGAGAGAGAGAGGGAGAGGGAGGGAGGGGGGAGAGGGAGGAAGAAGTGAGAGAGAAGAGAGGCGTTGCACCCATTAATAGTATGACCACGCGCCGCCACTGGGGCAGAGTGAACATCTGAAATACTAATAATTCTTGAAAGCCTAATCGGGCAGACGGTCATTCTTTTTATAGCTCTTCAGCACTTGGATCAAAGAATGACCAAACTCAATTCGCTAGTGAATGGATATGCAGAGCGCGCCCTCATACTTACAATTGATTTTTTTAAAACTATGTGTGTGGAGTGCCCACTATTTTTCTTAGTGTCTTTCATAGAAAATTGAACAAAGAATTAGCCTATATTTTTTTAAATTTAACTCATTGAGTTTATATAGACATTTTCATTTTTTAAATTACGATTTTTAAATAAAATGTTTATTTTTTGAGAAATGTATTTACAGAAGAATAAAACACACATTCCAAAGTATTAAATGAAACAAATCAGGAATTTGTATACTAAGTACTAAGTGATCATATTTTGTGAAGGACGTGTAAATTCCAAAATTTAATTCATTCATAACTACACAAATAATCAATTTTCAGGCCAATTAAAAACACGTGTCTTTTTTTATGTATTTAAGAAAAAAATGATCGTGCATTTAAAAACAGATCATGTCAACTCTTGTGCGACTTGACATGGAATGGCTCAGATGTCCGGAGACCAGTCTGGAGATTAGAGCTTCAACTGGCTAGATACTTCGCTGGTGGGAGATTCCTGAAAGGGGAAATCCCGCAAGCCAACGAGGTCGTGCCGGATCTCCTCATCCAGGGAAAACGATCACTGCTACCTCCCGTAAAGAAACCCTGCATTTCACTAAAGGGGCTGATGACCGGTTAACGAGGCTCAAAACACGAAATAATCAATCAATCGAAAAGTCAGAGAAAACAGTGAAAATTGGGTCTGTGCTATTTTAATTGTTTCCTAGGATAAGAGCAAAGGACAATTAAAAATGGCACTGATTCAATAATTTTTGATGATCTCTCTGAATTTTCGAAAATTGCAACAACAAAAATAAGTCGAGAAAGTATGTGCTGTTATAGCTTCGTTTATTTAAATTGATATTTTTATTTTAAAACGATCAAAATGCTTGTTTGCTTACATTTATATATTTACAAATATATTTCTGAACGAGCAATTTTATAACTCATTTCTGTTTCCGAACGGTTAGGTTTCTGTTCACCATGAAATGGCTGATTATAAATTAAAATTCAAAAATTAAAATATTTTCTTCCAAAATGATCATTTTTAAAATTCTATTGACCTCTTGTGAATAGAAAATCGTTATTCTATCCATTTTTTGAATCTCCTTTGTTTATTTAATTTGTGCCTCAATCGCAATTTCGTCAGTGCTTGAAAGAGACATAGTTTCCATCGTGTCTGTATTTGAGCCATCCAATACGATAATCTTCCATTCCATTGGCTCTAACCTCACGTTTGAGGCACTTGCTTCGTCTTTCTGCGCTAGTTTTCCACCACACTATATGCAGACTTGATCATAGGACATTGCGCGTTCAGAAACAATTCGCAATTTTTTTGGAATCCGTTTTGCTTTTTAATTATAATTCCTTCCGCTTGTTCTTTGCAATACTTTGTCCTCGCTTGTGCCTTCAAACGCGTCCTTAAAAATATGTACGTCTCTAATTCCACTCGCCTCCTTCCTTCCAAGCAACTGCTTCATCAGCCCAGTCATTGGACGAACCCTCTGTCGTCCTAACCCCCCCTCATTGGAAGACGCTTCTGTCATTCTCATTACCCATTCTTTAGACGACACCTCTGTCTCACCTTCATCTCTGTCGCATCATCAACCCAGACATTGGACGACGCCCTGTCGTCTTCATCACCCCTTCATTGAACAATGCCTTAGTCTTCATCAGCCCCCTCTTTGGACGATGCCATAGTCGTCTCCATCAGCCCCCTCTTTGGACGATGTTATAGTCGTCTCCATCACACCCCTCATTTGGACGATGCCATATAGTCTCCATCACCCCCTCTTTCGACGATGCCATAGTCGTCTCCATCACCCCCCTCTTCAGACGATGCCATAATCGTCTCCATCACCCCCTTTTCAGACGATGCCATAGTCGTCTCCATCACACACTCTTCAGACGATGCCATAGTCGTCTCCATCAGCCCCCTCTTCAGACGATGCCATAGTCGTCTACATCATCCCCCTCTTCAGACGATGCTATACTCGTCTCCATCACCCCCCTCTTCAGACGATGCCATAGTCGTCTCCATCATCCCTCTTCCAGACGATGCCATAGTCGTCTGCATCCACCCTCTTCAGACGATGGCATAGTCGCCTCCATCACCCCCCTCTTCAGACGATGCTATAGTCGTCTCCATCAACCCCCTCTCTTCAGACGTGCCATAGTCGTCTCCATCAGCCTTTAGACGATGCCATAGTCGTCTCCATCCCGCCCCCCTCTTCGAACGATGCCATAGTCATTCCGCCACCCCCCTCTTCAGACGATGCAATAGTCGTCTCCATCACCCTCTTCAGACGCTGCCATAGTCGTCACCATCACCCCCCTTCGACGATGCCATAGTCGTCTCCATCACCCCCCTCTTCAGACGATGCCATAGTCGTCTCCATCACACCCCTCTTTCGACGATGCCATAGTCGTCACCATCACCCCCTTTTTCGACGATGACATAGTCGTCTCCATCACCCCCCTCTTCAGACGATGCCATAGTCGTCTCCATTACACCCCTCTTTCGACGATGCCATAGTCGTCACCATCACCCCCTTTTTCGACGATGCCATAGTCGTCTCCATCACCCCCCTCTTCAGACGCTGCCATACTCGTCTCCATCACCCCCTCTTTCGACGATGCCATAGTCGTCTCCATCACCCCCTCTTTCGACGATCCCATAGTCGTCTCCATCACCCCCCACTTCAGACGATGCCATAGTTGTCTCCATCACCCCCCTCTTTAGACGATGCCGTAGTCGTCTCCATCACCCCCCTCTTTCGACGATGCCATAGTCGTCACCATCACCCCCTCTTTCGACGATGCCATAGTCGTCTCCGTCACCCCACTCTTCAGACGCTGCCATAGTCGTTTCCATCACCCCCCTCTTCAGACGATGCCATAGTCGTCTCCATCACCCCTCTTCACGAGATGTCCTAGTCGTCTCCATCACCTCTTCAGACGATACAAGTCACCCCATCACCCCCTCTTTCGAATACGATGCTAGTCGTTCTTGCGGCATCACCCCTCTTCCGACGATGCCATAGTCGTCTCCATCACCTTCCTTCAGACGATGCCAGTCGCCCCATCACTCCTCTTCAGACGATGCCATGTCGTTCCCCCATCACCCCCTCTTCAGACGATGCCATGTCGTCTCCATCACTTCCTCTTCAGACGATGCCATAGTCGCTCCTTATCAAATTTTTCGACGATGCTATAGTCGTCTCCAGAATAAATTTCGACGATGCCATAGTCGTCTCCATCTGCCCCCCTCTTCAGACGATGCCATAGTCGTCTCCATCACCCCCCTCTTCAGACGATGCCATAGTCGTCTCCACCACCCCCTTCTTCAGACGATGCCATAGTCGTCTCCATCACCCCCCTCTTTCGACGATGCCATAGTCGTCTCTATCACCCCCTCTTCAGACGATGCCATAGTCGTCTTCATCACCTCCCTCTTCAGACGATGCCATAGTCGTCTCCATCACCTCCCTCTTCAGACGATGCCATAGTCGTCTCCATCACCCCCTCTTCAGACGATGCCATAGTCGTCTCCATCACCCCCCTCTTCAGACGATGCCATAGTCGTCTCCATCACCCCCCTTTTTCGACGATGCCATAGTCGTCACCATCATCCCCTCTTTCGACGATGCCATAGTCGTCTCCATCAACCCGTCTTTCGACGATGCCATAGTCGTCTTCATCACCCCCATCTTCAGACGCTGCCATAG
>BLKR01008315.1:0-21911 GCA_011170035.1 Teleogryllus occipitalis
ACGCCGACCCCTCCATCCACGCCGACCCCTCCACCCACGCCGACCCCACCACCCACGCCGACCCCACCACCCACGCCGACGCCGCCGCATTCGCCATGCCCGCCGTCCCCTTCTCCTGCCTCGCCCCCGGCCCCGTTGCCGCGAGCGTCCCGAGGGCGCCGTCCTCGACTCGCAGGCGTCTGTCCCTCGCTCGTCGTTTAATATGCAGACGCAACGCGGCGCGAAAATTGTGCATGGCCCGCCCACCACCCTCCTCCCGCCCGCCGCCTCCCCGCCGCCGCCTGCAAAATTAACGTCACGCACTTAAGCGCACGCGGGCGCGGAGCGCGGGGCGCGGATAAAAAATTAATTGAGCTGCCCGCGGCGAGAGGACGCTTCGGTCAGGCTCCTCGCGAGAGCAGGGGCAGCCACTCGCACGCTGGAGGACTTTGAAGGGGCGTAAAGAGCAATCTAAGCAAGTGAAACTATCTTAAGAATATTAGTCTGATGAGATTTGTACTTGGAAAAATGTCGTTTGTTAGATTACAGGAATGTGATCCAATATCGAAATACTTCCATTATTCGTATGGGAAATGTCATCTCGAGGCCAATGCTTTTATCTCACAGATGGTCCGAACCCGATGCTTTTCTCTTCAATCTGGCCTACTGCTTAGCCTGACCGATAAGCGGCATGTTCCATTCTTGACCGTGAAACAGCTAGATTTTGTGGCCAAAAAGCGTAAGGATGTCATATGCTATGTTGTATTTCAACACAATATTAAAAATTAGTAACTTTCTGAAAAACAAGTTCTATTAGACAAAAATGTAACCAATTTCAGAATTTTATATCTTTTTATAATTTTTATTGATAGTTTTCCAACTAGTAGTGCAAAAATATTTCATAATTAAATGCATTTTACGTTGTTCTTTGGAGTATATTTATTAAAATTTTCTGGAACGACTAAATTTTACTGCACATTTATTTATGTATTTGGCGTTGTTGGGTCGGTAGTCTGACTTCGCCGGCTAGCTACCGGTGTCCCCCATGCCTGGGCATAGTTAAATTCCAATGCTTGGGGGTAAGAGCGACATGAGGTAAACATGACGTATTCTGTTCACCGCAACTAGCCAGATCTGTTTGCTTGTGCTTTTCTTCGTCACACAGCTCCAGAAACAAGGATTTGATTTTAAAGGAAAGCTACAACTCTATTTTTGCCTCGACCGGGAATCGAACCCGGGAACCACAGCACGGGAAGCTAGTATGCTGCTGATGAGCCATCCCAGTGGCTACTGTACATTTATAATAAGTCTTATAATCTAACGGTGTAAATAAAATATCACAAATATGAGAAATTATGACTAGATTATTTATTTTAATTCATGGCATTTTAATTATTATTTGCTTCACAGAAATCTCTTCAAATTTTATTACCTTACAGCATTTTCGTATAAAAAGCAGTGTTTAAATAACGTTATCTGCCTTTGCTAATCTTTACACTTTTGTTAGATGCGGTTTCAATCGTATATGAGAGAGCAGATGTTTCTAAGAATAAAACACATTCAGTAAAATAAAAAAGTTAGTTAGTTAGTTAGTTAATGCCTTATTTTGCGTGGCGAGACTCGGGCCATCAGGCCCGCTCTTCCGTCTAACCACGTAAATTTCGTTACACTCCTTTCACCACCTAGCGGAGAAAGGAGGAAAGGAGGTATAAAAGGTAGTAGAAAAAAGAAAAATTTGCGAATAACATCAAACGAAATCATGGAATTGTAATAAGATTGAGTTAGAAACAATTCACGTTCGCGAAATTGTTGCCTCCGATAGCAACGGCGCCCTACTTGTAAAGGACCTCGTAATTTATGTTCCGGAAAGCGGTCCCTGGCTCGGTGGAAGTTGGTGGAACGCGAGGGAGGGAGGGGGTCCGAGACGATGAGCAGCCGGGGGCGAAGAGCACGCCCTATCTGGCAAGGCCCTGCCCTACACGGCGGCAGTAGCGCCATCAAGGCGAGCCTGTCGAAACACGCGTTTTATTTGTTCCCTGGCGAGCGCGCACTTATGAAATAATACGCGTGCGCATCCCGACCCGGGGCTACAAAAACAGATATTGGGCGAGGGTTACCATAGAAATGGGTGGGTGCGTCCCAGTATTTGCATATTAAACTTTCCACCCCATTTATAATTTGGAAGACCGGAGCCTACGTCGGCAACGAGATTAAAACGGGGCGTTCAGAGGAGCGGCGCTGGGGGCTGTGGAGGGGGGAGCGGAGGAGGGGAGGGCGTGAGGGGAAGAAGCTACGTCTTTGGTCGCTGTTCCCGTGTTTTTCATCTCGCCTTACGTCTAGTGGCGTTTTGCTTACCTCGCTGTTCAATTTTCTACAGTCGCACATTTCCAATAGAGAAGGTATCTTTGAAAAATCCAGACTCTGCTTCCCTTCTGTGGCTCGCTTCTTACACTAATTTAATGGGAAATTTAGATTTCAGATGTGATTTGAATGAGGTTCTTTTCAACAGCCATGAATCGGATCAGTTTGTCTTCTTGTGGTTACTGAAAATGAAACTTTTAGATGAATATAACTCTCTTCGACGCCGTGCACACGCTGGGGCATCAAACAAGTTAGTCATCGAACACCACTATTTTACTCTCACCTGGAGGAATAAATAAAGAGGGATATTATGATATTTACATATTTTTCAAGCATTAGTTAATATAACTATATTTGCTTCATAGTATTACTTGAATTTGCACGACCATAATGTCAAAGAATGAAATATTATTGTATACATTGGTTTGAAAGAAACTCTTTCAAATATGTTAAATTGAGGATCAAACTATTGCTTTCCCGTAGCCCATGGGCTTACGTGTTATTTAAAATAAAATACATTCTAAAAACAAGCGAATATATGCATTGTAAGTATTTTATTACTTCATTTTGCCATTAAATTTTATTACTCAATATCTGATAATTAGAGACCGGAGAAATATGTAGTATGAAAGTCAAAATATGTACATAAATATGTAATGAAAACACTAAGAATATGTAAAAAATATGTAAAATCGCATATAATATGTAATATTAAAATACTATAATTATAAAACACATTTATGTAATGCGAAGTTATATTTACAAACAAAAGTCCTAAAAAATTTTTAAATATAATACAAACGTTCTAAAAGTCATTTTGAAAGCTCGAGGTGATGCACTCTTTGCACCATACAAGTTTCCAGTCAGTAGTAAAAGCATCATCAATTGTTAACCAGAACCATAGTTTGGCAGCCAGACTAAACTCAGTAGAAACTATTGTGCAAACTGGTGGTATCTACGACCAGTAAACAATCACTGCAGTAGTCAAAGTTTTCTTCCGGGCTGAAGGGTCGTGGTCCATTGGAAAACATGTTTCCAGACGTTTCATCCGCAACTATGGCAGACATTTTCAGTGGCGATATGTTGCGATGTCTGCCGTAGTTGCGAACGAAACGTCAGGAAATATGTTTTCCAATGGACCACGGCCCTTCAGCCCGGAAGAAAACTTTGACTACAACTCCGGCCGTGAAAGCTTACATTGTTTTATTAATCACTGCAGTGTGTAGCATTCTCATGGATGTGTTACACGTCGGCGATCACCAAACGTTTTCGGAAATGAAGGATAAACTTCTCCCATTGAGATAACTGATAATATACGACCGCGTTATCATGTAGCGTAACTGGAGTAGAGAGCAAGCAGTAATAATATAGGAAAAAATGCTTATTTTAAAAAAACTACTTCTTTTAATAACAAAGTGTAATAAAATTGATAGAATAAAGAATATTTGGTGAAAATAGCAAAATATGTAATATAGTACTGAATATGTAAAAAATATGAAAGGAAAAAGTTGCATATTGTGTTACGACAGAGACGATTCGCCAAGATTACAATTTTCGATTCGGTAAATAGAGAGCCAAGAAATATATAATTACATAAAAATTCGGTCTCTACTGATAATGTGCGTTGTCTTTTTGTTATCGTAAAGCAAAACCATTAAGAGTGTTGAAAATTTGAAAGTTTTTTGCTTTCCAAACAAAACTTCCAACGACATTCTTCCATTTGACTTACTAGCGTTATTTGAAACTAGCAAGTTCTCAAATAGTTAAGAGTATGTAGTAGTATGCTTTTCAATGATGGAACGGCACAGATATAATTTCAGTTATTTTTGTTCTCGTAAGCAAAACAACAGATTTGAAGTAGAAAATACCGAAATTCCAGTAAATGTCCCTCCTTGTTTCGCACGCAGATCTCCTCCGGAAGTGAATGCCCGCAATGTCGTTCGGCAGCCAGGCTTTCTCGGCGCCGAGATTCCTCGGAAGGGAGCATTTCGCCCGAAGAAGCGCCGCCTCCAGAGCTGAGGGTCTGCAGGAGCCTCCTCAGCGCGCAATGGGGCGAAAGAAATACAAGTAATTGAAAACGCTACCGTGTACGCCGCGCACAATGGCCGCTCCCGCTGAAAAGCCGTGAATGGGAAGCCCTAGCGCCGTCTTTTGTCGGCTGCCCGCCCGCGCAACGCTGACGCTCGCCGCAGCACAGTGGGCCAAACACAACAAGGCTCGCTTTATCGGAAGATTCCATCCGCCATTACTTAGTTAATGCCTTATTTTACGTGGCGAGACTCGGTCCTTCAGGTCCTCTCATCCGTCTGACCACGCAAATTTCCCTACTCTCCTTTCACCAGCTAGCGGAGAAAGAAGGTATTATGTTGTGTGACGAAACAGTCAATTAGAAATTAACTCACAGGTTTCTTTTTAGGATTAAGGATATTTTACATGCAGTAAATTTACTACATGGGACAGCTGGCTTTACTTTTCCTCCGAAGGATGGCGTACGAAGGATTTTGTCGCCCTTAAAAATCCACGGCTTCGATTGGGTTTGAACCCGCAACTTGGGTACAACAGTTCGGTACGCTAATCGTTATACCACCACAATGTATGAGAATAAGTGAAATCCGTGTCAGAGACCCTGGCCGACTGCGTAACAACCGGAGAAATTCTTCAAGCTCTTTAGGTTTGTCATCAATGACTCATTAATGATATAACCCAAGATAATATATATGCATGTATAATAAGACTGTGAATGCAGATTAAGCAGTCTTTTCGTTCAAAATTTTTTAAAGTAAATTGAGAGTTAAATCATTATTTTGCTACTTGTAATATATTGTTTAAAGAGTTATAAGTAACGATTATTTTGGTTGGAGATAATCAATATTTTACTCATATAAATATTTTTAAGTGGAAAGATGTTCCCGAAACTTTCACCACGACTATTCGATTGAAATGGGGTTTCCTTAAAATACACTTTAAAAAAGGTGCCAAATATAAGATACAACTTGAGATATAGATGAAAAACTTGTTTACACGAGTCCCAATTTCAAGATTTGTAATTTTGTGCTGTGTCGTATTTTTATGAAAAAATATCACCTTAACACTGTGATTAGACTTTTCCATTTACAAACTGCTACTATTCTACTAGTTTCTTTTAAGCAGACTTAATCGACAGTTTTCATGTCCACATTGGAAGAGGATTATTCTCACACAAAATTGTTGCTGTGGTGATTTAACGGTTAGCGAACTGGGCTGTTATGCCCAAGGTCGTGAACTCCAATCCAGTCAATGCTCTGAGTTTTTAAGGAGAAAAAATCTATCGTACGTCTTCATACGGAGGGGAAGTGTAGCCGGTGGTCTCATGTTGTAAATGTATTGCGTGTAAAAGATCATCCAGCCTAAATCAAGCCTCAGAGTCGAATTCTGATCGTGTGCTTGGTCGCTCAAGTGACACTTTCTTTCTCTGCTCGTCTGCAAGAGGTGACGAAATTTGCGTGGTCGGGCGGACAAGCAGTCCAGATGGCCCGATCCTCGCCACGTACAATAAGGCGTAATTAAATTGAATTGGAATTCTGAATTTTCGATCCCAACCTTTCGCCCTGCGACTCCACTGAGGCCCTGAGAGCGCTTTTTCACCCATTTTGGACCACTGCACGCCCCAGTGCATCGCAGCCGCCGCCGCCGCCGCCATCGCCGGGGTAAGAAAGCGCTGCCTGCACAAAGAGCCCGGCCGCGTAACCCTTATAATTGGAGCACTCGAAACCGGCGGCCGGTAATTGAGTTTCTCCGCGCCACCGCTAGAGCGCTCTACTTTGCCCGCTCCTGATTGGCCTTTGCGCCCGCTGCCGCCCCGCCGGGCGATCGCCGTCAGCTTCAAATTCTGAGAGCGCGTTCGGGAGGAACCAGCAGAGAAAGTGCACTAACGAGTAGCAATAACTAGATGTTTTATCAATGTTTTGAAATGAAACCATGTAATTAAGAAAAAGTTCCAAGAAATAAAGAAAACTAACTTCGCGAAGTAAAATTGCAATTTGTAAGACACGTTTTTATTGAACTTGCGTTAAACAAAAAAACTACTGTATGAATTACCCCTGTACGAAAGTTTCCTTTTTTGTCGAAAATAAGTTTGCTTATGAGAAATATTAAATGCAGAATTTTCATATTTTATTTTTCTTTAATGTTTCGTGAAGAAATTTATTATTTTTTTCTTTCAAAATATTGATATTCCATCCTCTAAAGTATAACACAAATTATTAAAATGTGTGAATTTTATGAATTCTGTTTGGCGCAATTGGATGTTATCGGAATTGTGAGTTTCGTTAGGGCAACAGGAGAACTGTATGACTATTTTCTCACTTTCCTTCACAGCTAATAATTCCCTTTTACAATTCACCTTATGTACGGTATGATTTTCACGAATTTGATACATTTCTTCAGGCACGTTGATCTAATTAAACATTTCAACTCGATTCTATTCAATCGGGATACATTCAAAATTGTATTTTTATTTTGGCTTCTCTAAAAATTAAAAATCGCTTAACTGAATGAGAACATTCCCAAACCGACTAAAAATAATTCCAGGGAATACCAACCGTAAAACCCCTAACTCGTGTTCCCCTTCTGCAGTGTATCGCCGCCTCTTCAAGCATTAATAATTGGTTCATGTCCTAATGAAGACGGGAGAGCGCGCTCGTTGTGGCCTGCGGCTCCGATCTATGAGACGAGCCTCCCCCGCCCCTGGCCTCCATTAGCCATACATGAGGGGGCAGGGGGACGCTACGGCGTTGCGCTGCGGGTGATATACTTGACCGCACTTCACGGCTCCATCGCGCCCCCTTCCGCCCCGCCCCCCCCCCCCGCACTGCGTAAACAGAGCAGCGTCCGGGGCGCTCTTTGATTCGCGTGGCCCGGCCCCTCGCCCAGCCACCGCCGCCGCTTAAACTTTTATGCATTCCGCGCGAGGGGGCAGCAGGGGCCGTGTAGTGGTAGTGCTGCTGGAGGATGAGGAGGAGGAAAAGAGGAGGTGCTAGTTATAGTGATGCTGGTAGTGGCGGTATTGATGCTGTTAATGACAGTAATGATGCTGAGAATGGCGGCAGGATTTTTGACACAAGCTTTAGAGCTAGGTCGCATTCAGTCGCTGTCTGGAGGAGAATTCTAGCGGCTGGCTGCTCTGATCGGTAGTTTTCCGTGGTTTCTCCGATCAACACCAGGCGAATGCCGGAGCAGTACCCTAACAAACGGGCCACGGACCGCGCGCAATCTGTCCTTCCTCTTATTTGCCCTATCCTCTCCCCTTCCACACACACTTACACTAACATGCACTACACTACCACATATTCCGGGAGATTCGTCGGGAACTTGGAGCTTCTCCCGGCTGGGGAGGTGCCCCGCTGGTGGGAGAGTCCTGGTTAGGAGGAAACACCACTAGCTGACGGTTGGTCGGCTCCGGCTATCAGCAGCGGATGGACGGAATCCAGCGGCCTGGCATGGCGGTGCATGGCAAGGCTGGGGCCGGAGGGGTTCGCTGGCTTTTTGCCGCTGCCCTGCCCCGGCTTTCCCTTCCCTTCCCTCCCTCCTTCCCCTACCCCTTCCCCCTTCCTCTCCACCCACTCCCCGTCCCGTCTGCCCCGGGGTAAACACGACGCCCGTTGCCCCAGCCGCGTAGAGGTCGTCGTTTTCCCTTTGCCACGTGGACCGTATTTCGTTAGCTACGCAAACGTCCTCGACGATGCAGCTCCCGCGTTTTCTTCTGTTTGGAGAAGACGCGGGAGATACGAGGTTGTGTGTAATCGCCAACTTTACTCGGTGAAGTAAACATAAAAATTATATTTTGAAAGTCTCAACGTTTTACAAGAAAATCCGCTTGACGCAAACTTGCTGTATAAAAGTTATCTATTTTATCCACAAACGAATTGCAGTATTATGGGTCTAATGTGTGGTACAAAAGTTTTCTTAATAGGGAATGATACGGAATAAATGGTTTAGCTTTTTAGATACATTACGTGTATGATACTATGTTTAGAAATAATATAAACTGAATTTTAATTTTAGAGTAAATTTCAACAAATGCGAACGCCAGCTAAATGGGCATTTAATTTCTTGCGTCTCTATTGAGAGGTATTGGCAGTTCGAGCTTCAGTGCAAGTTAACTATCGTAAACCAATTATTCCGTGGCTTTGGCTTCGCAAATTGCAGCGAAGGCCGAGTCAATAGGTAACGTTGGGAGGCTCTTAATCGGGCTCGCTCGTTAAGAGCGGTTGTGCGATGGAGGTCGCCGTCACAGCGGCGGTGGCGACGCGCGCTTCGCAAGGTTAATTGCCCGAACAGCCCTTCTGGAGCCGCGCCTGCCCTCCGCCCGCCGCGCTCCCTTCGCCGCGGCCGCCGCGTCGCCGTCGCCTCCGCCTCTCGCTTTGCGGCCGGCGGCGACTTTCACTTCTCAACGTTCCCGCTCCTCTGTTCTCTGTGTTGCTCAAATTTATTGTTTTTCTACCTACGTATTCTTCTTTCTCATTTCGTACATACGAATTTCATACCATTTATCTCTACTCATCTTCTTCAAACTATTCCTTAATCGCCTTCATTTGGATAGAGCAAATCGTTTGTTTCGAAAAACTAGTTCAGACCGTATATTTTCTTTCATCTTCTGTTTTTTACACGTTCTTAATTCGATTTGGGCATACAATTTGTTTAAAGAGCTTGCATCTCCGATCCGCTGAATTCTCCATCCCATCACCAACGTTTACTGCTACCATCCATAAACATCCCTTCTTTCAAGTGCTGGTTTAAATGTCACTGCCTTTCGCTTTCTACACAGCTCCCGTCCATTTACAATCCCACCCTTTGCTTTCCTCGCCGCCAACAGATTCACCGACGCGTGAGGTCCATGTAGGCTGCCGAGCTTCCTCCTCAGCAAACGCCTCCCCTCTCGCCCACGATCTCCCCACCAACGTGCCCGTCCTCTCCACCGCCGTCGCCCCCATCACACCAGCCACCCCCACCACTGCACTTACCACCTCCAACGGCCCCGCCGCCTCCAGCCACACCCGTCACCGCCCCTATCACCACCACTCATTCCCGACTCCGGCCGAGCTCTGCGCGCTCTCTCGGCCGCGCCTCCGCCTCAGGGACAGATTTGGCGAGTAATGACGCATGAAGGGCGGCACCTTCCGCGCCGATTGAGAGGGCACGCCCACTCGCTCTCGCTGCTGCGGCTCTCGTCGGAGCGGTTAGGCCCTCAGGAGAACGGGAGCTGTAATTGGAAGAGAAGGCCTCCTCAATGCCATCGTTTCCAACCACCGTAGGAGAGCTTACAGAATTAACTCATATCATTGCGCACATTTTACATGACATACATATTTCAGTAATTTGTTTGTAAATGTTAACTTTTGCCTCAACATTCAACACTTTCAAATACAGGTTACAGTATTTTTAAAATAGATTTGAAATGTTCAAAACCTGATTATATGAATTAATAAACACACTGAACCTAAAGTGAAACGACATTACATGAGATCCTTAGGAAAGCTCAATGTACCTAGTTAATCCTACAAAAATTGACGTCGTGGAGCCAGCAGCACTTGCTCCAGAAGCCCTTCCATCCCAGCAATTCCGGCTCTGTCGTTCCGCCATCCGCTTCCGCTGCGGCGACGAGAACTCGCAGCGCGGCGCTTCAGCTGTCATGGGCACGCCCTCTCTCCCGCCCCTCTTGTCGCGCGCGCCGCCTCTTCCGCCCCCGCCGCCCCCGCCCCCGCCACCCGCCGCCCCCCGCCCCGCCGCCTCGCCGCCCCGTCCCCGCCGCCCCGCCGCCCCCGCCGCCCCCCGCCGCCCCGCCGCCCCGCCGCCCCGCCGCCCCGCCGCCCCCGCCGCCCCGCCGCCCGCCGCCCCGCCGCCCCGCCGCCCCGCCGCCCCCGTTCAGCCCCCGCCCCGCCGCCCCCGCCGCCCGCCGCCCCCGCCGCCCCCCGCCGCCCCGCCGCCCCCGCCGCCCCGCCGCCCCCGCCGCCCCCGCCGCCCCCGCCGCCCCCGCCGCCCCCGCCGCCCCCGCCGCCGCCGACACCACCACCACCGCCACCGCCAGCGCCGCTTCCACTTCCCCGCTGCGGCGCCTGTTCGACTCATCACTAATTGTCGAGTCTGCAGCGGCAGCCTCCTCAACGCGCACCGCTTTCCCCGTTTCACGGCCGTTCGACGTCCTCCACTCCGCAGCCATTACTCCACTTCCCCACTTACCTCGCTCGCGTGGAGCCAGGCCATTTGCATTCACGTTCTACACTCATCAGCGTTGAGTCTTCAATACATTCGAACTCAGACTGTTGGATTCAGCGTTCGACATAATTCTTGGGTTTCAACCAGAAGTTTGACAAATTTAAACGAAATTATTATTTTACAAAGCGAGAATGTCACATTCTAGAATGTCAAGAATGTTTACATTTTATTGAGATGCTTTTCTTTTAGAATATATGTAATTTGATGAAAGTGTGGCACTAGTGTAGTGTGGTTATAATAGTGTGGCAATAATTGTCAATTTTATCTTTTTGATTTATTTGACCTCACTTCTTAACCAAATTGGTAAATTCTACACATCAATGAACTGTTTTATTATTTTTACGCTGTTTTGAATTGGCATACCAATTAATTTATTAACTGTGAACAATATATTATTTCAAGGGAGAAAAAAATATAATCGGTTTCATTTACTAAGGAAACATATTCACACAGAATACACATCGGCGATTATCATAATTTGTTACCATTGAGTGTCATATTACCCCAAGCGTATTGGGGGAGCCCTTGTGCAATAACTGCACCATACTATCTGCTTCCTCAACCCCTCCCTTCCCTTAGCTTCACTGCTGGACGTCAGACGCACAACTTCACCCCTGTTCCTGTCCGGCGCGCGGTCACCGCTGCCCTGACGACTCCAGATATTACGTAACATCCTCTCATCTTAACCCTCCCCGCCGCTGCCCACCTCCCGCAGCTCATTTTCAGCTCTTATCTGCCGCTCCCCTCTCGCCTCTTCGCCCGACATCCGGCTGCGTTCCCGCCTACGCAAGTCGCATGACTTTCTTCTCCCCCGCGCACCCGGCGGCGGTAGTTTGTCCGGCTTAGTGGAAGAGCCGCTGCCCAGCGCTCCAGCCCTCATCATCTCCGCGCGCGCTCTGCTTGTAGCTGACTTGCCGCCGCCCCGTCAGCCCAACAACTCCATCGAGGTTGCCGGATCCCCGCCTGTGTTACCGCTGCTCGTCAACGCCCGCGGCCTCCCCGCAGCGTTGCCACATCTCCCCCGCCACGCCCCTCCCCCGCCCGCGGGGAGGGCTGTTAATTTGGAGGTCGGAAGAGGGAAATGAGCGCTTCCAGCCGCGTTGCCGTGTTTATTTTAATGAGTCGCTTTGCTAATGTTAGCGCTGCGTGCCCCGCCTGTAATGAAGTGTTTTGCCGGAGAGGTGATGAGATTAAGTCAACTCCGCGAGAGATGAAGTGTGAGAGCGTGAGAGACGCGCGTCTCCTTGGGCGGCGGCGCGCGTCGCCTCCTCTTGCCGCCGTCCGCGCTGCGATCGCTTTTTACCCGGTTGCAATGAATCAATGAAGCCGACCCGGGGTGTCACATCTGTCATCATTAAATCGCACTTACACTTACGACAGTTTCCCGAACGACTGTATTATGATAATTATTTCTCTTGTTAAGTGCTACCGTTCTCACGTATTACAATATTTCACTTAATTTTTTTTGTTCATATTATTGCCGGACGTTTTTCCATTTTTGACTTCGCTCTTCTTCTTTTTCATCTGACTATATATTAGTTTACCTTCTTTATTAGCCTTTTTATGTCAATATATCTTTTTATACTTATGTTATACTTCTTCCATTCGTACTCATTGCCTATTATATAACTTTAATTAATTTATTGTCCTCATTTTAATCTCCTCATACCGGTTTGTAGCTTCTGTACTTGTTTATCCACTATTTATGAATATACCTGAATATACACAACAACTTCCTGATTTTCAAAGTATCGTCTCTTGACAACCCTCCCTCATCACACCGTCTTTTCTTGCACGTTTCCGTTTACTGCGTTTCTGAGCGTTTTCCGAAAGTTTCCACACTAGCGCTGACGTCGTCAGCAACGTTCTAATCCGGATGTCCTTCCGGTTGCCTTTTCTGGGTTGAAGAGTGAGGAGCCCTTTTTGCATTTTCTGCTTCCCAATTGATATCCTCTGTAATAATCAGTTTTACCTTACGGAAATTATTATAATTAATATTACGGAACAAAGCCAACTTAGACGAAACACCACCTGCTGTAGAAATTTGTAATACTGTACCTTTGCCGTTGCTAGAGTTCACAAAAAAATTATCATTAGGGCAGACAGACGATTTTGCTAAATTACAGATTGGTCGAAATTTGAAAATCAAATTTAGGGAATAAGCACTGTGAGAGTGGAAAGCTATTTGTTAAGTGTTGTTAGTTTTCGTACATTCGCGAACAGGAATTTTCAAATCTGACCTGTGTTAAAAATGATATCCATGATAGCCTACTTGTTCCAGACAAAAATTATGAATGTGTTTGAATGCGATTTCTACTTGCATCTTTTCAAATTTTTATAGTTTCGAGGCACGGTGAGTTAATTTTACAATACAGCAACGGGCACTGGTCTACTCGTTAAGAATTCATGCCCCATGGTCTATGAAATCAGTACTGATAAAAAAGTGATAAAAGGAAAGTGTTTCAATGAAAGGAAGTAGTCATTAAATCGAGAAATTATCAAATGTCGGATTAGTAAAATCGGTAAATGTCGACTTTTTTAATTTAAATAATGAGTTTTTAGACATTTTCATTCCTAGAAAGTTGTACAAGGATTACCATTTCTATTTGCAAACATTATTTTTAATAAATGAATTCGTCGCACTATTTGAAGGACAACGCATAGTACTGAATAACTACTTGAATTCGAAAATGTTAATTAAATTGTATATTTGTCAACATTTGAAAGTGTTTCAGAATAGCGCCGTCAATAAAATTAAAACCGTAGTATTCCATTGTTGATGTTAGGTTCCTTAGGTCATAATAATAATTGTAAACGAATCGAGACTGCTTCTAGGGATAATTCCCTCCTTAATCTCATGTTTTTATAATGTTCATTATGCTCTAATGACTTTTTGTCTGTAACATACTAGCAAGGAAGAAAATTCGGATCTTGTGTTAATTAAAGCTTCTGAATGATTTTGTGAGTAGGCAACCCACGAAACTCATCTGTATAACAGAAAACTGAACCACACGCCATTTTAAGTTGAACTATTAGAACTACTTGAGGATGATGATAAAGGATGCAAAACTATGCAAAACGAAGTCGTCTATTTATTTTATGTAACGTAAAATATACACTTTCTTGTACGTATTTCAATAGTATTTGATTTTTGTTTTCGAAACTACACATTTCATGAATAAAACGTTTTGATGCGATTAAAGCATTGTGAATTTTGGTCTGATTATATTTACGTAACACCTCACTTTCTATTAAAAAACAATCCGTTATTAATCATGCGAAAGTGACGTATGATTGAGAGGTCTAACGATTTTCAATGTCATTTTCGATTTCAAAGAAAACATGGCCTCTCTGGAAACGCGTGTGTATCAAAGGGGTTCTGACGTCAAACGGCTCCGGGCAGAAGGAAATCGGTTTCTCGCTGCCATTTATATTTCACTTTGTGTCTATATGCTATTTTTCTTTGATCAGCATTAGTTTCCCACTGGTCGATTCAGTCATTCATTTGTCATTGTTCTTTACAGATGAGAAATTGCGATAATATTTACCTAATCGAGGCACTCGCATTTTACATATCTATAGTAAAACTTTCAACAAAAATATTCATTATATTACATGTATATGTACGAATTCCAAGCTCGGAATTTAAATGTTCGATTTTTTACTTTCCAATGTTAGAATGTGCGGAGGAGTTGGAAGAGTAAGATAACCGTGTGCTACAGAATGATTAAGGTACATCAGTTATTGACGGAATGTATATAAGATTAATAGAAGAATGTTATGAGATGTTAAATTCTGTAAAGCGAATTATTTGTATTGAAAACAAACCAAAGGTTTCATTTTCCCTTATAAAAGTTTTGAAATAAATTTGTTAATTCGGTTTACTTTAATACAAATTACAGACATTGACCAAAGTCCAATTGAAAACGTCATTAGACGGATATACTTTCAGTGAATTAGCAACAATACAGAATTCTGTATTGAATTTCCTTTTTCAGCATGCAAAATAATTGCTGCTAAACATCGTTCCATTTCCAATGCATCTCTCTCCTGACCGTGGCAAGCAAAGCAAATCTAATTTCACCCCTCGCTGCTCTGCAGCATCGGTGTCTCCACAGAAGGCAGCCTCGCTCAGAATAGCATCACACACACCCCCCCCCTCGACGCCACCGCCCCGCCCCGCCCCGCACCTCGTTGGCGCTGCGGGGTCCTCCGTTCGCACCCCGGCGGCTGCAAGGGCAATTAACGAGCTACCGTGGACCCTCTTCTCCGCCCCTCCCCGCGCCTCCCCCTCCACATCCCCTTGCCATCCCCCCACGCTCATTTCCACAACTCCCCATGCCTCTTCCTACTTATCTCTTCATGTCTCCCCTGACTTTCTATTAGCCCCCGCCGTCTCCGTGACTACACCTCCCACTGTCTTGCTCTACATCCTATGCACCGCTGCTTCGCCTTGCTGACTTCCCTTCTCCCGCTCCGCCTCCTCCCACTTGGTTCTTCCTCGTCCTTCCTCTCCTCTCTTCGTTCCGTACTCTCCACGTTGCTTTGACCACTGGTCCTTGTCCCGCCTCAGGCCCTTCCCCCACGATTTCCTACCGTCAACACCCTCTTAGCTCACACCTCCTTATCACCCTCCCTTTCACCTCAGGCCGCGGCACTCCCTCCCTCTCCCTCTGGCACGCATCTCACCTATTCTCACCTTCTCGTCACTTTCCTGTCATTCAGTACCAGCACCTCTTCCTCTGCACCGCGACCCTTTATTGTTCCTATCCGTTTCTCAACACTGCCACCTCCACTGCAATCACGCCCTCCTCCACCCCCCTCCCCCTCGCTCAAGACCTGCGTCACCGCCCCCTCCCCCGTCGTTCCGCGCCGTCGCCTAACCAATTACCGCCTCGGATCACCACCCAGCGCGGAGCGACACGCCGCTAGAAGTCGTTACAGCTTCTGTTTACTTAATTACTACGCTAATGGGGTATCCCTCCGCGTGTGAGATTGAGTCGATCAAAAATAATGACTCATTACTTTCTCTTAATTATTTCGGTGTACAAGTTTGGAAAAGACATGTTGCGTGGAAAAACACATGTCATATTCCACGTCAGTCCATTCGCAATATGAAATGAGTTTCAAATTTTACTTTATAATATATACTGGGAGATCATAGTTTTGTTAATTTTCTTTGCAAGTTTCAAATTAATTATTCACTAACAGATAGGAAGCTACTTACCGATATCTTATGAAATCTACGCACTAAAATCAAAGCATTCTTCAATCTTGATAGTACTTGAAATATCACACGACAGTCTAAACGTTTCTTCACACTATTGAAGGAATACTCATAAGAATATTATTAGACAATAGTCAACATTTTATGAAACGTGACAAATTGATAAGAGCATTGTATGATAAATACACCATATGAGTATCAAAAATGGTAAATTTTCGTGTAGAATTGTAGGACCATTGCAGTGAGTGGAAGCAAGGATAATCGTATTAAAATTATATCGTGCTTAGTAATGCAATGTATAGTCGGCAATATTTGCGTCTAATGCAATAACGGAGATGCAACCGCAAAAATTAAATGGTCAAGTCTTAGATAAATCACTATAGAGATGAGAGTCCTTCCCAGTTCATCATTTCTACTCATGTTTTTAATCACAATTTTCTCTCTCCATGTCCAATCTTTTTCTCTCGGTTACATTTTCATTCTCTCACCAAACCCCTGAAAAGTCTCCCCCACTGATTTAAATTGCTCGCACGCCCCGGGTTTTTCAAGAGAGTGCCACGTGGAACAGCACCTCTCGCCACGCCACGTCATGCCGCGCCGCGTCGGGCACGCCCCGGCCCGCGCTCTGAAGAATATATTTCCGTCACGCCATCCCACGCGGCGGAGGCGGAGTTGCCAGGTGGTCGCAGGCGCCCGACGTGCCACCCCGCCCTCCACTCCGCCCTCTGCCCCGACCCTCCGCCCCCACCCTCCACCCTACCCTCGCCCAACCCTCCGCCCCACCCTCCGCCCCACCCTCCGCCCCACCCTCCGCCCCACCCTCCGCCCAATCAACGAACTAACGCAGTCGACGAGCGCGGAGGCCTCGAACAACTTTGCACGTGCTCAAAGGTCTCTTCAGGAATAATTTATAGAATTAAAATCAACTGTTGTTTCGCGAAGAGTGAAAGGACTCTTTCAGTCTTCATTAAAGCAAATTAGCTTCGAAGTTATGTTTTGAAATATAGATGTAAATAGGAAGGAATAGAAAGGGATAGGAAATACATTTACCTGTGTTTACGTGCGTTTAAATTATAATCATTCGGAATGGAATTTGTAACCTATAAGATAGATTCGCTGTTATCTTGCACGAGGTATAACAGTGTTGATCCATCATTCTTTTCATTCACTAGTCATTCTTCTATCATAAGAAATGAAATATTTACATTAGTACGTCACAAATGTATGCGTATGGGTAGCTCTCATTGATGAGCAAATGGGAGTAATTCATTCCGAGCAGAGAAAGTATATGTTACTTTCGCCGATAACTGTATAGCTGACTTTATAGCAGCATGTTCTATTAATATGGATTCAGAAATTTTTCATAATAATTCATATTTTAAATATTAAGAACAGGTCTATAATAAGGAAGGTGTAGTACAAATTCCTTAACGTATTTTAATGATCTTATAAAAAGTCTTATAAATAATACCAAAAAATCAAAGTTAATAACCGTAATATTCATTAATCATATTTTAAGTGAGGTGATGGCTATATTTTGGTGGAAAATTGAATTTCCTACCGCGATACTAAATTGAATCCAACTCGAAGGGCTGACGAACCCAAACGAATCCTTGTACGGCCGCGTAGACCTTCTCCTTGCTCCACTGTGCCCGGTGATGGTGTGGGCGGGCGGGTGGGCGCGTAGGCGTTAACATGCAAATCGGCGCGTTGCAAGGGGGCTTCCCTTGCTTCCCACGCACGCGGGTAAAGACGAAGAAAAAGAACGACAGCAAAAAACACAAAAAAAGGGAGCTCACCCAAGTGTTTAAGAATCCGCTGGGGCAGTGGTTAAGTGCTGAGGAGGACGAGATAAGCGCACGAGAGCGGACTGAGCGGGGGCAGCGGAGACGCGAGGGCGGGGCGGAGACAGAGACGCGGGGTGGGGGGGGCGGTGGGGGCGGAGGGAGAGGTTACGTAGGCGCGGGTACAGTCCTAGAAGTGACGGGAACAAGGTGCCTGAGGCGGGGTGCAAGGAAAAAGTGAAATCGGGAGCTGTGCGAAGACGCGGCGTGGATGGTGGTGGGAGTGGTGGCGAGGGGGAGGCAGAGAAGCGGGGTTGGGGGTGGCTGTGGGGGCGGAGGGAGAGGATACGTAGGCGTGGGTGATTGATTGATTTTTTCGTGTTTCCGGGCGCGTCAACTGCTTCGGTCATTAGTCCCGTTAGTGTAGTGCATGTTTTTTTCTCGGGAGATGGCGGTGATTTTCCCCTGCTGGATGGCGAGATCCGGCGCCGACCTACCGTCGGCTAGTGGGGTTTCCCCCTAACCAGAACTCTCCCACCAGCGGGGCAGCGCCCCAACTGGGACAAGCTCAAGGCTCCCGACCGGTCTCCCGGAATATGTGGTAGTGTAGTGCATGTTAGTGTAAGTGTGTGTATAAGAGGAGAGGAGAGGACAAGGAAGAAGAAGGACAGATCGCGCGCGGTCCGTGGCCCGTTTGGTAGGGTACTGCTCCGGCATTCGCCTGGTGTTGATCGGAGAAACCACGGAAAACTACCGAGCAGAGCATCCGACCGCTAGAATTCTCCTCCAGACAGCGACTGAATTCGACCTAGCTGAAAAGCTAGTGTCGAAAATCCTGCCGCACGTAGGACCTCCCGGTCAGAGGCGCTGCAGTGACATGAGTTGATGCACTGAGCTACCGCTACCGGTACGTAGGCGTGGGCATAGTCGTAGCAAGGCGCCTGGGGACGGGGTGCAAGGAAGAGGTGAAATGGCGGGCTGTGCGAAGGGGGTGTCGGGGGAGCACAGGGCAGGGACGTCGGGGGTGGGGTGGGGTGGGAGTTAGGGTTTGTGGCGGGAAGGGCCACCGGGTAGGGTCGCGTCCGGGGCTGCGCGGGTCGGCCGCTCCCCGCCTTGTTCCCGCAGGATTTATTCCCCCTCTCGGCCCCTCCCCGGGCTGCTGGAAATTCCTGCTAATCCCCAGCCTTGAATTTCGTGTCCTCCTAATGCGTGGGAGGAATCTTTGATTAATGGCGCGCGTTATGGGGGCGCGAGAACGACGCTTCCGCTGAGCCAACTATCATCTGCGACCGGAAGCGAAGTTTGGAAGTATAATTTGGGTTTTGGTTCGCCCTATTTCAGGTGTTACATATGACCCGCTTGTGGGCTTGGCGAGTGCAAGAGCGTTTAGTGCCATAAAACGTTAGCGCCGGCAACTGAGTTCATGTAAATTCTGGTGCTCTCTTGACTGGTCAAGCTTGTGTCTGTGAAGCAGGCCCGCACAGCATTTTGCGCTTTCAACGACCTTGGAAACCGCACGTGAGCGACTCCAGTGCAAAAATGGGCGGCAGGGAGGGAGGGATTATCCTCGTAGTGGGGACCGCCAATGTGGACGCGCAATTCGAACCGTAGCACGTAAATTAATAGGACAATCGACGGAAACACGACGGACAGTTACATACAGTTCAAATAAGACATTATTTAGTCTTTTTATTGGAAATATTTGTTGTCCATTTATGACAATGTGAAATATGAACCTAAAACAAATTCGACATACATTTTCATACTTTTTGATCTGGAGACCATGTATTATTACCGTTACTTGTAGGTCTTATAATATAATACGCTTCGCTACAATGTAAACACAAATTTACCGTGGTGATAAACACAAAATTGTAATATTTAATGGTTTTTTGTTTGATAATAACAGTAATTAACATTTTTTCATTAATTGTGTTGAACTGAATAAGGCAGTTCTATCAAAACAAAAAGTCATATTCTTAAAAAGTCATTATTACTTTCTGATCTAATTTCTGACCAGAGAGCATTGTATATTTCTAATATCAAATCAATGGACTCTATTTATAATCGTTTACGACATTGTTTAAAAAGATTAAGATCATTGCTTTCTATTTAACAAGACCTATAATAATCTCATGGTTGCCGGTAACATATCGCCAGTATATTCTCATTAGTTATTCATATTCATGATGGGTAAAAAGTCACAAATATATGTGCTGACAATTCCCTTCTTGAAATTGCCTATATTTTATTTTTAAGACCATCTTGATGTGACGGGTTGGTCTCATTATTTCCTACGGTTTTCTTTGGATATTATAACTTTCCTAGTGAAAACTCAATTATCAAATTGTAACTTTTTGTTAGTTATAATTAAATAATAATGATGTAAAATATCACAGATTTAAAATATTGTTTAAACAATTTTATAATAAATATTGTTTAAACAAAGTGACCATGAGCATAAAATTGAAAAATATCAAAAAAGTCAAATATGTCGTTACATAGCTGTGCACAGAAGAACGTAAACAGTGGGCCTTGTAGTTAGAAATATGGGACATTGCCCGTTTAAATAAGCGGAAAATCATTTCATAGCATGGATCATTGCATTCGACGTCCAAACATTCAATATACATCGGCGCCGACTCCTCCCCATAGGTCAATGTCAGGCTTTTCCCCCCTCCACAAATTTCACATTCTTGCACATTTACCGTTCGCGGGAGGCTTTTAAGTACAGAATGCCCATGGAAGCAGGAGTTGCGCAGGCCTGCTGTAAACATACCTGGTAAGGCGCTTGGAGCAATAAACAAATGTTTATTCAAGCAAAAAAATGTTATTATCTTACGAGTAAAAATGCATGCAATTGCAAAAAAGTTTTGTCGTTATTTTCATGAACGACTTGTATCGTGTCATGGATGTAATGTATTAGACAGTGGCTGCTACAGTAACAGTAAATTATTTTGTTCTTAGCTTTTATTTTAGCTTAGTTTATTAACAAAGATTGGCACAACCTGTAAATGCAAGACATCATTTTCGCAGATTGTGCGTGGAGAAAAACAAGTACATACTATTATTCTTTATGAAACGTAAATAGGTTTTTATATTTTTTACGTTAAAAACAAAAGACCTAGACACGGAATAACTAGATTGCTGGTTAGAAGGCTTACCAGCGCCAAAGCAAAATCAGATATTTGGGTAATACTAAGTTGTTTTGTTTCGAAACATATATTTCTCCCAATTTTTCAATTTATTCATTCGCATACCATTTTGCCTCTAATAACTTAATCGCACCGTTTCAGTGCTCAGTACTACACAGTACTGAACAAATTCACATTGAGGCGCCAGCGAGGTGAGCCTTTGCGCTACGGTTGTTATCCGGTAAGCGACAGCTTCCGCTCGCGGTGCAGCAGCTCCTGCAGGCGGAAAACGCGACAGCAGCCGCCCGGCGCGACCGGGCGACGCCCGGCTAAGCTGGACGAGGCACTATCGCCGCGGCGCGTGCCGCCTGCACGCGCCAGATTTACGCGCCGCATTGCGCCGCGGGAATGCGCGCGCTGAATGCGCGGCGCGGACAGTGCGGGACGCGCCACTAGATGCGTCCCTCCCCGCCACCTTCCCCGTCCCTACCATCCCCCTGCCCCGCCCCCGCCTCGGCCACCGCTCCCAGCACCGCACCCGCCACCGCACCCGCCAGCGCCCCAACCACGCCCCCTGATCCACCCTTCCCCGGCACCGACACCGCCTCCACCACCACTCCCAGTAGCTCCCCCGCCTCCACCCCAACCACGCACCCTGCTCCGTCCTCGCCCCCACCACAGCGCCACCACCAACACTCCCAGCACCGCCCCCGCCTCCGCCCCCGCCTCCACCTCCGCCTCCTCCCCCCGCCTCCGCCCCGCCACCGCCCCCGCCAGCGCCAATGCCCCAACCACCCCCCTGCCTCGCCGCTCGCCCGCCACTACCAGCGCCAATGCCTCAAACACGCCCTCTGTCCCGCCCCTCGCCCGCCACCCCCAGCACCACCGCCACCGCTCCCAGCACTGGCCCCGCCTCCAACGACGCCAGCGCCCCAACCACGCCCCCCTGGACCGCTCCTCCCCCGGCATCGCCCCTGCCCCTTCCATCCCCCTGCCCCGCCCGCGCCTCGGCCACCGCTTCCAGCACCGCACCCGCCACCGCACCCGCCTGCGCCCCAACCACGCCCCCTGATCCACCCTTCCCCGGCACCGACACCGCCTCCACCACTCCCAGCAGCTCCCCCGACTCCGCCCCAACCACGCACCCTGCTCCGTCCCTCGCCCCCTCACCAC
>BLKR01008316.1:0-21884 GCA_011170035.1 Teleogryllus occipitalis
TGTTTTTAATCCCAAATTTAAAAATGCATTTTCTCTAACATAAGTTCGCAAAATATGTCATCTTTGTATTCATAAGAGTTGTGTATGTGAGTAGACAGAGAGGCGAGATACATACTTCCATCCGATGGATGGAAGTGTGTATCACGCCTTAACTGTCATAGTAGAAGCTTTTGAACTGAAACTTGGTAAATATGTCAAAAGTAAGGTCTACGCAGTTGTGCCGTTCCGGAGTTCATTAAGATATTTTAATTTTAGTGGTACTTTACAGGAAGCTCAAGTGATATTTCAAAATTTTCTGAAAAAGGCAGCATTTTTTTAAAAAATGTTTCATTCAATAATAAAAATTGCATTTATAAATATAGTTTATTATAATTTTTCGATTTTAATTAAAATCTCTGAAATGTTGAAAATTGAAAAATTTTTAATTTATTTTTGAACTGTCCTACATCTCCGATATTGAAGCCAGAGATTGTTTTCGCAAAGCAATGTATCCCTTAATTTTAGATTTTAACATCATGTCATGCACATTTTTTAGAATGAGTAGTAGTTAAGTAGTAATACTAAGAGGAGGAAAAGTGTTGGTATTTCGCCTATTCTTACCAGTTTATTTTCAAAACATCCACAAAACCTTATTTCTTCTTCTTAGCCGTTTGGTTGACCCTCAGGTGGATCTTACGGCGCCTAAATTCTTCCATTCTTCTCTATTGTTCCAAGTCCCAGGAGGTAGATTTTGAAGAGTGTCGAAAAAGCCTTATTTGAAAGCTTAAATATACAATATATAATAAACAATATTGTTATCTCTGAAAATAACTGATGTAATACAATTTTGTAAGTATTATACGGAGCGATTTTTCTGAGTTTTAAAAAATTGCATCTTAAAAACAATTTTTGCTACTGCTCTCAGAAGTTGCAATTTTTTTAACAAATACTTCAGGCCCACTAAGTTTTAAAAAATCTCAAACTGTAAGGGTCGGGGCTCTTGTTGATTTGGAATAAAAGGTCCCTAAATGCCCAACGTTTATGCAGTGCTCAAAGATGTAAATAATCTTCTTTGAAGCTAATCTTTTAACAGTTTTATGCAATGGTTTCTGAACACTCACGCAAGTGTCTGACTGTAGGCACTACTGTTAGGATCTCTGGAATCTACTTTTTTACAAGCATTATCAACCTTATTCAAATCCGAGACTCAGGACTTCTCTATCCGTGAACCTGTGGACCTTCATTCTAAAAGAGGGTGGTACCTCCAACAGGTAATTTTGTTCAATCTATTTGGTATTTTATATACATTATATTATTTAATATTTCTTGTGTGTAATTTACAATATCAGTATATATTTTTTTTTGTTCTTACAACCTAATTTGAAACTGTTTCCTAGATTTGGAGTCACTCAGTAGAATTTTGTTTACAAAGCCTTGTAGCTTTGAGCCTCTTTTCTCACTCCTCACATTGGCCTTGTTAAAATGAGCATAAATTGGGGTATGAAACGTGTAATATTTTTTTGTCTCTGATGAATTCTATAGAACATTTATCTCTAATATCTCTTCGGAAACCTATTCAATATGTGCAGCTGAACGTGAACCATCCCGACAAACTCCTGTGTGAAAATGAACCAGAAACGAGCATGTGACAATGTGTCTGAGAAATGCATTTTAAGAGCAGTTTCAGAAAATTTCCTAAAGATAGTCTGTGTATAGAGTAGAACACTGTGTCTTTTCCCACCAAATGAACGTTTCACACGAATGAAAATATTTCTACAGCAAAATGTATTTTTTATGTTACTTTTCTTGTGCACCGACGATATCACTGTAGTACCACGATGTTGAAACGAAACAATTCAAGAATGTTCTTCGCGTAGGCAGAAGAATTATGAAAGGTCTAGATGATGTACAGGGCGATAGTTTCGTAGTATCTTCCAAAAGGCTTGGACTGGGTCAATATTCTGGAATATCAATCTAGGTGAAACTGCGAACTTCAATCACTCCTGCCATTTGAACGTCTCTTTTTAACCTCATTGTCGTATTATCGTCGCCAAAGATAGGTATCTGTCGCGACCTTCAGTGAGCCTGACGTATCGGAAATAACAAGCGGATTTGTGTTTGATGCTGAGCAGGCTCATCTCTTGAACAAGATCAGGTGTCATGTAATGGAGCGCGATTTCTTTCGACAAAAGCCTCTTGTATTCATTAAGCCCATTTAAATAGTATTGTAATACCTTCAAGAGAACTTAAAACTAGTTTGACTTTCTTTTCTTTATCTCGCTGTCCTTGCTACAATGTTCCAGTGGCTACATATTTGCCTCTGCAGCGTTGCTGACCGGGAGAAACTGAGGTCCGAGTCAGGACAATAGCGAACTTTCATCACTAGGTATATGGCTGAGTCGAATTTAACTACAACCTGAAGGAGATATGTATTGGTCGACTACTCCAATCGTTAGTTTTCCACGGTTTCTTCGATCAATATGCCAGGCGAACGCCGGAGCAATGTACTAACAAACGGACTAAACGATTAAACGATTAAACTTACGACGATTAAACTATTAAACGACTTAAACGATTAAACGATTAAATTCAATAGAAAAACTTAAATCCCAAGTGAAATCGTTTCTGCTGCATAACTGTTTCTATACAATTAGAGACTATACTGAGCATCACAAGAAAAGTAACATTAATTTTAACAATGATACATAATGCATTAATTACCATTTGGACTGTATAAATGAGTCTAAACAACCTGTAACAACTATTGTAACACAGCTTCCGGGTCAATGACCCCCATCTCGATCAGGTTTTTCGTCCAGTTTCCCTGATCCATTGAGCAAATGCTGAGAAGCCCCTTGTGTTTTGCTTCTGGACATAATGTCTTTCACAAAAGTGCACGTCTTCAGAATTCAGTGGGAAATACAATTTAATCAAATTAAGTTCCATGTTGTCGCGGCAGGAAGTAATAAGAGCCAAAATTTATTGCTTATTTATCCTTGAAAATAGATTTTATTACATGGGAGTTTTTTTGTTTGTTTTTTCTCCCTTTGAAAATTCAAAATTTAAGTAGTATATGACTTAGTGTAGGGATCACAGAATTTTGAAAATGTGCACACAATTCACTTTTCCCCATAGCACGTCATACGCAGTTTTTAACTGTTTTTTTGACGTAAAATAAATAAAAAATAAAATAAAAAAGACTACAGACCGCACACAATCATTTCTTTCTTATTCATTTTTTAAAATTTTATTTTATGTCAAAAACTGTTAAAAACTGTGTGTTACATGCTACGGGGAGAGATAAATTCTGTGCACGTTTTCATAATTCTGTGATCCCTACCCTAATACTACTTGAATTTATAACACACAAAGAAATGATCGCTTTTTGCAACGATTATTAACAACATATTCGCTCCGACGTAATAAAATCTTTTTTCAAGGATAATAAGCTATAAATTTGGGCTTTTAACCCTCATAATGTCCTTTGTGAAGGGATAATACTTCCTGCCGCGACAACATAAAGAACTATAATTTAAATAACTATATTTCCCATGAATTCTAGAAGACGTGCACAGGTAATGAAGCTAGATTTATGTCCAGAAGCAAAACAAGGGGCCATCTCAACATTTGCTCAAAGGATCAGGGAAAATGGACGAAAAACCTGATCGAGTAGGAGGTCATCGACCCAGAAGCTGCGGTACAATACTTGTTACTGCTTATTTAGAATAATACAGTCCAAATTGTAAATAATACATTAAATATCACTGTTGAAAATTAATGTTACTTTCCTTTTGATATTCAGTATAGTATCGTTTTGATGCACAGTATATGCTTAGTACTTTTTAACCCCTCATCGTTTTATATAAATTTACACTTAACTACACTAACACTTATGACAGGACACCAGGCGGGAGATTAGACCTTGTCGCGTTTGGGGTAGTGCCCCGCTGCTGCGGAGATACAAAGATGAATCCTGCTTTGCGTGGGTCGGCACTGAAACTCACGTTTCAGCTGCGGAGGAACACCGCCATCTCCCGAGGCATAACATGAACCACATTTACGAGATTAATTAAGTAGTTACGCGCCCAGAACCAATAAATACTCATAATGTTCTATGTATATCAAGGACCGGTTTTTTGAGCACACACTTCATAATCCCGACTGAACCCCCAAAAGAAGATCCAATAGGTATCCACATGACTACGGCCGCAGAAGCCTACGACTTCATCCAATAGGTAGATCGGCAAAAATTATCTACCAATGCTTCTTCTTGTGAGAATAGAAGCGTACTCTCTCGCGTATTGCGTCCATGAGAAACTGCTTTTGCGTTTTAATTCCGTTATTCAATTTAAAAACTCATTTTTAGGAGCAATTTGGAATGTTTGCAATTTTGTTGGGAGTTTCTCACGATGTAGAAAACGATGTAGAATTTAATACATTTAAGATCATCCCCACAATAACTTTCTGAAAATTAATACTTAATAAAATTCCATATTGAACTGCTTGTGCCTCATTGCCACCTATACCATTACACTCATGACAAGGGACTTACAAGATTTATTCATGTAGTTTGCGATTGAAAGAAAAAATTTTCGTGGTTGTGCAATGGTATGTTCTTTCGTACTCAGCACGGCAAAATACATAAAGATAGTATCTTTTTAGATCGCGGCAAATTTCATTGTTTCGTATTGACATTCATTCGTTGTAAATGTGTTTACACTGTATCTTTGAATGTCAATTTTCAATCGCTACTATTATCATTTTTGTCCAGATTGTGTACGCAACCATTGTTCTTAAAAATCTCATTTCTAAGAGTTATGCCGCAAAGTTAGTATCCATGTTTTGGAGTACCTAGTAATAGTAATTTATTCTTTTGTGCACTCTTAATTGAATTGTTTAGATTATTATCGACTTTACTGTACAAGTTGAAAAACAATAAACACGTATTATCCATTACTCTAAAAATAAAGTTAAGAGAACTACGAAAATGTATCCTCTAGAATAAAATACGAGGTTAGGGTGAATTGTTTTGCACGCATGCCGGTCGATCGCGACAGAATGACCTAAAGCAACGCGCCTCGTGGCAGGTGGAAGTACCATTTCTTATGTCGGGGTTGCCAAGGTTTCATTTCGCTTTGAGAATTGGAAGTGTAGATGTGTTCGAGTGCTATGTCAACACGAGTGAAACAGAGTGCTATAATCGAATTTTAATTGCTGAAAAAGTGATAACTCCTTGGGTAATTAAATTGCGTGTTTGCGAGCAAGGAAAAGCCAGTATTTTTGATGAACCACGCATTGGACGTCCGATCACTGCCATAGACGATAAAACAACGCAAACTCGTCGACGATTTGATTAAAAGTGATCGGCGAATTACTCAACAGCATATTGCAAGTCATATTGGAATATCCAAGAAATGTTTGGGCTTCATTATTGAAGTGTTAGAGGCAGCATGGTGCCAATAATCTTGCAACACGACAACGCTCGTCCACACACCTCGCGCGCAACTGCAGATGCTCTGTGAAACCTGAGATTTGAATCCATTTCACACCCTTACTCCCTGGAACTCGCACCATGCGATTTTCATTTCTTTCCTCTACTCAAGAGAGACCTCAAGGGTAATCACCTCGGATGACGACGTGAAGGCAGCTGTCAAGTCCTGGGTTCCAGAAAAGTCGGCAACATTTCTTAGTGACGGAATGAAAAAACTTGTTACACATTGTGAGAAATGTGTTAGCCTTAAAAGTGATTATGTACAAAAATGAATTTATGATTTTGAAGCTAAATAAGTGTACTTTAATGTCCTTTTTGCCTGATCTTGCTACTAGTTTCTATCCGCGTTCTACAAGCATGTGTGCGTTACATTTCAGCCTACCTACGTATTTAAAATATGTTTGATTACTTACTACAGATTTCATGTATAGAATGTCAACGATGTAAATAGCAATGTTGGGACAGTGAAAACGAGCTAAGACAAGAATCCAATGTTAACGTCTGTTAAATCATACTATGAGTAATGAATATCGATCATTATTGTAACAGACATATCAAATGAAATAAAGATCATTAAGCCAGCCTGGGTAGACGAGGCCGCTAAGGCTGAAGGGTCGTGGTATCGAAACCTGCCCCAGGCATGGATGTTTGTGAATGTTGTTACCCCAACCGTTCCCCAAAAGTTAAAAGTTACAGTGGTCGTTATATGACAGAGCCGTTGAAAAGCGATCGTAAATAAATAAATTAAAAAAAAAGATTAAGTGGTAATACTGCCGACGTTTCGGCCGTAAATCATGTGGTCACCATCAGTATAAAATAATATCTTATGGTTCACATAATAGTCCCACATGCAAGTAATTAGTAACAAGGCAATAAATTGTTACTTGGAATTATTAGACATTGTGTTGACCTATTTGAGTCAATCTTTATTTGATTTGAAATGTTTGCTATAATAATGGTCGAGATTCATTACACAAGAATATTTTGTCACCCAGGTAACGCAACACACTCGTGAGTTGCTGGCTTTGAATGCAGTTGTGTTTTTCGTGTTTGCTCGCCAGATTTCACATATTTCTGTAATTTCGTTCAGCTCTTATGTCTTTTCTGAATCATGTAACATACAATATTTCGTGATCTCTTTGTTTGAAATTTCCTTGGTATTTGTCCGCGCTTTTTTAAGTATATTTTCCTCGTTATCGCTTTCAATTATTTAGTCTGTTTATTGTAAGTTTAGCCACGCGTATTGTTTTGAACATTCTTGCGTGAAAAACGTTACTAGTACTTTCTAGCACGATAGACTTGAATTGTCCAGATTTGCGGATTTTGTACTGATAAAAAATCTTGGTTAGAATTAATGATCAACCCGAACAACGAAGACTGTACTAGCAGTGTTTTTGTGCCTTCTGCCCCAGAATTGTTGGCTTTGTATATCTTGTAGCTTGTATCTATATGTATCTTGTATTTATACCCATCAGTGTTTCAACACGATGCCCACAGGCTTCATGTTTATATACCAGGTCATGTGTGTTCATCTGTAGGATTGTGGGTTCGAATTCCGCGTAAGGTAAGAGTGTTGCTTGTGAGTGTGACGTGAAAGTAAAGATGAGCCATCACGTATCCCATTATATCATCTGAATCACTACCAATGTTTACATAATTACGTGGCAAACGCAGGTACCAGTTCTCCTATACTTACTCACCAATAAATTACTCTTATATAACAGTACAAAAAATTAATATTAAAAAAGGACTTCGAATACTGCAATAACATATTACCGTATATATACAGAACTGTAATACTGTGTGTACTACTGTGTAATACTATATATATATATATATATATATATATATATATATATATATATATATATATATATATATATTATTACAGTTCTTTCCTTTCCAAGAATATAAAAACGCAGTATGTGAAGACCGAATATTTAATGGCGGGCGGCCCCTTACTTAGTGCCCTGCTTTCGCATGATGTCAATTGTGTCGTAAAAAGTGACAATGCCCCCAGTTTGAGCATTTAATCAATACGCGCAATAAGAGAATAGGCGGAATAACACAATCAAATATTTTTATTTTTCATTCTTAGACTCTGGGCATTTAACAAAACTATAGACACCTCTCAAACGGCTAGAGGCTTTACAGTTTTCTTTCAATTTTTGCGCGCAATGTATAACAATAATAATAATAGAGTCATAAATTTCTTTTAAAGTCCATTTAGCATTACGATTTTAACTAAACATTGAAGTCCATTCTCCGTCAATATGCTGTGATATGAGTCAGAAATATTTTGAATTATTATCTAAATAGTCATCGAACATTCAAATAGTTTTAATTTAATTAAAATACAATAAGGCTATAATAAAATTCTTGATATTAATAGAATATTGATGTTACGTTTCCTATCGCAGGTACAGCCCGCTCATGCTGAGAAGATATTCGATATTTGCATAGAGTACGTAATCGCTTGTTAGCGTAAGCGAGTATCGTATGCACAAAGATTTGCATGTATATAGAGAAGTAAAAAACTGATACTGAGTCATGAAATTAAGTAATTTAGTAATTATTTGAGTAACATATTTTCGACATATATATTTTCTCAGAAGAACAAGACAGCGGTTATTATTAGTGACACAAATGTCGATGAAATTACGGAGATCCCGTTGACTAGACATTCTGCAAACGAAGGGAGTTAGAAATGTATATTCCTGCACAGACTGAGCATCGAATGGCGCGAAGTTCGATTCAGAGAATTGTCAGGAACGAATTCGAGTGCAAGACCGAATCTGCAAGGCAATAAATGAGGCGGTCTTTTCCCCGCAACGTTGAGCATGGCATTGGCGGATTCGTGACCCTTTTCCTAGCTCAAGTTCCACTTCCCCTTTCACTCTTGACTAAACAAGCCTACCCTCATGATTTGCTTCAGCATCGTTTGAGATTACATTTCACTATAAGGTATTTGATAATCTGAAGGTTTTTAACCAATTATGACTTGCAAATGAACCAAATAAATATGTGTCAATGTTACATTGCCTTTCGTTGATATCAAGAGGGAAATGAATCAAATTTCTATGTGGTTTGTTCATAGAATACGAGGATACTATTGACGCGGATCATTGAATAATACGTATATATACTATTCTCAGTATTCATATTTACGTTACACAGAAATTTCACATTCCAACAACTTCGAATCATCTTCACATTCCTGAGAAGCGACTCAGCCAGCAGATTCTTGTTCTCGGGCCAAGACTTGCACTGCAAAATCCGGTTCTAGCAGGAATTTCTCTGGTAAATCCTGCGAAGAGAGGGAATGCGTTATTTTCAGAGATTTCCTAATTTAGTAACGTAAAATCTCACATCTATTTTCATCTGGAAAACCCGGTGCACTTTCAGACTTTGCGTCTGCCATTTCGAATACGTTGAAAACAGCCGAATATTAATTCTCACGACGCAACATTATCTATGACAGATTCTGAAAGATGTTTTCGGGCGGACACGAAAATACCGTGTACACTATTCGAGTGGAATCGGCTCTTTATGGTTGCGCGTCTGGTCCCGACAAGGTCGCGCGACGTCCTACGCTACCTCTGCCGGAGGGGAACCAGCTTGCCTTACTCCAAGTCAACCACCTTCTGCGTAACCACGTAAAGGAATGAATAGTTTACGTTCGTATTTATGACTGTATGCACGCTGTTCTTCTGTAGCGCATGACATTAGCCGGGCCCGGAACCTTGAGCGGGGCCCGCGACGGAGGTCCTCACTTTCTAACCCGTGTCAATGTCATGACTGGCTCGGAACCGCGACGCACGTCGTGACTCAGAGCTTCACCGCCTAACCCGGGGTCTTTCCCCCTGAACTATGTGCTCCTTCGACGGATGCCTTGAAGATTTACATGCCATTTCGCGTGGCTTCTTTCGCAACGAAGGTCTACGAATTGTTTACAGCAATAATACGTAATGTTTGTATTCTCCCAAGTCCCTCAATCGAAGAGCATCCTCTGACGTCATTTAGATAAAAAAATGAATATTGTATTAAATCGAATACATCGACTAACGCAAGGGAAACGGCAACTTACGTACTAGAAGGTTCTGTTACAGAAATAGAACAGAGGAACTCATTTCCAATTTTTGGCAAACGTCACAAAACTTTTCCTATACTTGCAAGGACGACTGCTTAGTTTTTTAAAAGGGTTCATAATAATGTCCATGTTTTCGTTGTACATTCTTCTTTGTTTAGCTAGCAGTTTGTTTTCTATTACTTAATTCTGATTTTCCAAGCTTTTAGAGACTTGTGACATTTTAATAAGAAAACATTAAAATTAACCAGAAAGTTTGGCGACAATTACCCAATTTCATATCATCTTAAGTTTTACCACGAATTGTTTAATTGCTTTAGGAAAACACTTGGGCCGTCCTTTCAAAATCTTTGGAAGTTTCTCAAATTTCTTTTATTTTTTTAGGAACTTCATTCCATTTTTAAGAACATGGTTCCCTCGTTCAATAACCACGTGCACCTACGAGTCCATAACTTCAGAAAAACATCCTTTTTCCGGGATACTGTTTTATCCCAGGGCTTTTTCCAACAGACAGCCAGTTACCCTTACGTCCCAATTGGACGCATATTCGACCATATACTAAACACATACACACTTGCGGGCACTTCCGATCTGGGGTCAGCAGAATGCCAGGCCTTCTGCGACTACACAGAAATGAGGGAAAAGGGACAAACAACCATGCCCGAGGCGGGACTCGAATCCGCGACCCTTGGGACCGAAGCACTCAGTCGGTACACGCTCGTAGGCATCTTGGCCATCCAGGTCAGCCACAATACTGTTAAACGCAAAAATAACTGTTTCGTTCAAGGGATCCCGATTTAATTTCACCGCAACTTCATTTCCTTCCTATGACTCGATGATATTCAAGTTATATAAAAAAGATGTTTATTTCTCTTGGTCTTTTAATTCAGAAAAATTGATTTCATAAAAGTCTGAATTTTCGGATATCATTCTTACTTTTAAAAAATGACAAACACCGTCCATGAAATAATGAAGCATCTGCTGGTGTAATGTCAGAGCTAAATACTTAATCGTATTCCACATAAAACTTATTTTTCAATGGATTTACCTTAAAAATCCATTTTTATTTTTTGAGTTACAACAGTATTCCGGAAAACCGACGATAAGCATTTCAGCGAGTGCACACGAGCGCCAAACGGCTTTTTTCTTCAGTTGACTGTTTCCTAGAATCTGTTATTGCAGTTGATACTCAGAATTCTCTGCATTCAGAGAATGAAAAAAAAACATTGCACATTTAGTATTTTCGGCAATGATCATCAAGAATATTTATTATCTGTGAGACAATGAAAAAAATCTTAATGTCGTTTCAAATTTTAGAATAATCTCTATAAAAATAGCCACGTAGATTAGGATCATTTACTCGCCATTTTGGTTTGGTCAAAATTATTCATTAAATTATCAGATATTCCTTGTGTTAAATTTCAATTTTCCATAACCAGAACGAGCTTGTTTTCTCCAACACCATTGAATTAGGGAAACTTTCTTTTATTACAGAAAATGTTAGCTCTCACGTTTGAGCTGATTCCTCAAACAATTCAGCCTATTCAGATGGCCATTACCTCTTCAACAGGACAACATGTGGACAACCGTGGGTGTTTCTGGCTTATAATATTGGGGACATCAAACAAGGTGATTTAAATGCTACTCTTGCGAAGTATTTTACTTTAAACTATAATATTTTATTGATTTATTGAATTTAACAATGTGCATGCGGTAGATGAAAACTGGAACATTAAGTCGCGGATGTTCATTAATTCTACAATATACTCTGATAATAAAAATAGCAAATTATTCAACACGAAAAAATAGTGCCACTTACTACATTGACATAAGCAATAGTGAATGATATGAACCTATATCACATACTAACAATTTTGTAATGCCGATTGAACAAAATATTGTCCCTTGGCACACTGACTGCAATAATTCTGTGAGCGAACACATCTGAATGATAGAGAAAGTCCAGCAATCTCAATATATGGCGCAGATGATAAATTTATTCAATCGTTTTTTTTCATTTTGTTTCTTAAGAGCATTTTCAGCATCTACGAAAGAAGATAAAACTCGGCTTGTATTTGCAGTGGAACGCCAATAATGTCATTTACGTTAAAAGTAAAAAAATAAATTAAAATAAAACTTCTGAATGTACCTGATAATTGGTGGAGGAGAGCGTGTCTGAGATCAGAATGATCAGTTTGTATTTGAGTGTCTTATTCATTTGTTCAGCGATTTGGATCAGAGTAGTAGAAGAAACCGAGAAAAATTACAAATCATTTATAATAATAATTGTTTGATATTTTAAGATGAAAAATAATATTTCTTAAAGTAATTTGATATTTCTTGTATGTGTACATCTAATTTAAATAATAACTCGTACAGTTTCTCGAACAATTTTTTGTGAATTTTTTTGTGTGACTTTTGTGTGGTTTTTTAAATTTTGTTTGTGAAAATTAGCTCAAAATTTCGCATTTTCAGAAATGCTCAAATGTCGTTTTCTCAAAAACGGCACCAAATATTTACTTCAAACTTTTTGTGCGGATAGTGCTATATTCACTGTGTAAGGCGGCATAAAAGCCATTTTGCTGTATTCTTTTGCATTTTTAAAAATTACGCAAATTAATTTTTTTAAGTATCTGTCACGCCGATAATATGCCCATATACAGCAATTTGTATAAAATTTTACACTTGTGAATGGAAATGTTTCAAATGACTTCCAATGAAGTTATTTGGAAACTCAAAAGTTTTCAGTCAAAAAGAGCTCCAAATTTCCCATTTACAGTAACTTTTAAACGATATTTTCGTAAAAACTGTTCCAACATTTTTCAATGTAAATTTCCAGTTACGATGATATTTAACTCTTCTATAATATTCTTAATGTTGTTTCATTAGGCAACTTAAAAATTGAGAAATGTTTTGAAAAAATGTACTTTAGCTGCGATAGATGGCAGCTGACCGGCAGATAGGCAACTAAAAACTTGCCCGGACCAAAGAAATTAGATAACTAGTACGGGAAAGACTGTGCCATTCTGTAGCACCTCACTCTTCATGTCACATTACTAGATCTTCAACCTACATTTCTGTTCCTAACACCAAGAAGACTCGAGTTTTCATTCCATTGGAACCAGCAATTACGTCACTTGGGGCGACCTTTACTTTGTTAGGTGGTATGTACTTTATCAGGGGATACTAGAAGAGTAAGAGGGGTGTGACTTCACATGACATTTCCTTCTATCTGTAGTACAATTCGTTTCAAGGAAATCCGTTTTTCTCTTTACTCATCGCTTTCGAACGTTCTAGACTCCCTATTAGTTGAACGTGCGCCATAATGGAGGGAGGGTTTGAATTATTGTTTCGGCAGGAAAACAAACTTCAATATTTCTTCAATATTTGGAACTGTCAATGGGTTGTGTATTTACAAGAATAAAACGTCCCTAGTAAAGGTATATTTTGATGGTAATTATATATTAAGGCAATGATAAACATATAATTATAATCACTATCTTCTTTAAGTTTTTTAAAAGAATTCTTAATTTTTTGGTCGGGTTATTAGGACGTTGTTTCAAACTGTTGCAATTCAGTATCAACATAATTTACTAATTTTTCAATTACTTCCCGAAATTAGTGATTTTACAATAGCATATACTTTCTCACATTATTTCCAACTTTTGCACCGGGAGCGGTAGCTCAGTGCATCAACTGATGTCACTGCAGCCCCTCTGACCGGGAGGTCCTAGGTTCGAGTCCTCACGGCAGGATTTTCGACACTAGCTTTTCAGCTAGGTCGAATTCAGTCGCTATCTGGATGAGAATTCTAGAGGCCGGCTGCTCTGATCGGTAGTTTTCCGTGGTTTCTCCGATCAACACCAGGCGAATGCCGGAGCAGTACCCTACCAAACGGGCCACGGACCGCGCGCAATATTTTCTTCCTCATCCTTGTCCTATCTTCTTCCCTTACACACACACTTACACTAACATGCACTACTCTACCACATATTCCGGGAGACGGGTCGGGAGCTTAGAGCTTGTCCGGCTGGGGCGGTGCCCCGCTGTTGGGAGAGTACTGGTTGGGGGAAACCCCACTAGCCGGCGGTAGGTCGGCCCCGGATCTCGCCATCCAGCGGGGGAAGATCACCTCTATCTTCCAAGAAAAAACATGCACATCACTAACGGGACTAATGACCAAAGCAGTTGACGCGCACGGAAACACGAAAAAATCAATCCAACTTTTGCAATTTTCGAATATTCGAAGACTTCAAAAAATGAGACCTGCGCCATTTTTTGTGTCTCATACTGTGCGGGAAGAAAATATTTAAAGAAAATATTTTAAACCGTCTTTTAATGAGACCATTCTTTCACGTTCTGTCTTTTACGTTATCCGAAGACAAAGTACAATCAAAAAAATTGTAGCAATTTTTGAGCTAGAAAACTTTGAAAATGTTGTTGAGGCTTCATGTAAAGAACTTCCCAAAATCAAAATATCGGTTTCAAACTGACAAGGCTTTGTGTTCATTTAAATTGATCGATTGTTGGTTAATGATTCCGGGCGCGCATTGTTAGTGTCTGATATATTGAGATTTAAATAAGTATTTTTATTAAGTCCATATCCATTTCGCTGAGAATATGTCAATTGGTTCCACAACCATCAGAGTCCGTTCGTTGCTTGCACATATGAAAGAGCGGGATGAATTGCAGCACACGAATGATGACAGGATGAATGAGCACACGAATTAACTTGTCAACGGTGGAAACTGCATCCCTTCTTCCTTTGTGCAGTCAAGTTAAAAACCTAAAGTCTCGAAACGAAATGGCGAAGAGTGAGGGAAGGCTCCGCTGCTTAACGTTCGTACATAATGCGTAATATTACCTTCCTACAATGCTTACTTAAATTTAAATCCCTGAGACGTTCCAAAATGTTGGCTACCTTCCATTCAATTTAGATTGTTTGGTTGTTAGTCATTCCGGGCACGGCAACTACCGAGGTCAATAGTCCCATAAGTGTAGTGCTTGTTTTTTCATCGGGAGGTATCGCTGATCTTCCCCCGCAGGATGGCCAGATCTGGTGCTGACCTACCTTCGGCTAGCGGGATTTTCCCTAACCATGTACCTTCCACCAGCGGGGCACTGCCCCAGCCGGGACAAGTTCTAAGTTCCCGACCAGTCTCCCGGTATGTGTGGTAGTGTAGTGCATTTTAGTGTAAGTGTGTGAGTAAGTAAGGGATGAAGATAGGACAAGAAAGAGGAAGGAAAGATCGCGCGCGGTCCGTGGCCCGCTTGTTAGTGTACTGCTTCGGGATTCACCGCGTTTTGATCGGAGACTACAGAAAACTACCGATCAGAGCAGCCGGCCGCTAGCATTCTCCTCCAGATAGAGACTAAATTTAACCTAGCTGAAAAGCTAGTGTCGAAAATTCTGCCACCGTCAGGACTCGAACCTAGGACCTCCCGCTCAGCAACAGTGACATCAGTTGATGCACTGAGCTGCCGCTCCCGGATCCAAAACAATTCCAAAACAATTCCAAAAATTCCAAAGAATCCAAACAATGTTTGAACGGTATAGGGGCGAGCGTTAACCACACATGGAAGGACAGCAGACAGACAATCTTTTTTCAATATGAAGGATCTACAAAACGTAGATTATGACTACACAATGTGTTAAAGGAAGTAATTTACTACATATAGGAACAAGATTTATCAAATTTTTCGTTATCAGACCCCCGTAAATACGAATTTTTGGGTTGAAAATACGCAGTTTTTTGTCGCAGCATTACAATGTGCCATGTGTGTGTGTTTTACACACATTGATGTAAAATCTAATCGGGGGAGGGAGCGTAGACCGTGAACAACACGTAATGATTTGCATTTATTTCACAAACGTAGCTAACTTGGGCCAATTGTTTGCTCTTTCTATTATTTTTGTCATTCCGCCGACTGAATAATGTTCATTTGAAGTCAATGTAGTGTTTATGTAGCTAGGATGTTCGAAAAGTACTCTCTAAAGCTTCATATTTACGAAATATAATTCAAATACACAATTCTCTTACTAAAATTAGTCTATAGCGAGTTTAATTAAAAGCCTATAAATTGCGTACTCTTAGAAATTAGTTACTTATGGTTACTGTCGTTTTACATTCGTTTGATATCTTCATTCATTTGCATAAAAATTCAACTGCTTTTCGTGGTGATTGTATTAATTCTTACAATGTTATTTTAATGGGTATATCATAACAATGTAAACCATTCATGAAAACTCCCCCTAGAATCTAACCCTATAACCTTCCATGAAAACTCCCCATAGTGTTTAACCCTATAGCACTGAAGCATTATCAGCTGGCGGACGGATTATATGGTTGGGGGAAAATAGATTTGGCAGTGCGTTGCGGTGTTCAATGAATCTCAACTATTTTAGAACGCCTCCAGACCTGAACAAAGCCTAAATAAAGAGTAAGTAAGTGTTGATCAGTATTTTTATATCCGAACACCTCAACATTGATAAATACGCTGAAGATCGTAACAATGCTGTCTCTGCTGCTACTCTGTCAGTCAGAACCTTAGGAGACCAGTCAGGAGCTTAGAGCTTGTCCCAATTGGGGTAGGTCTCGCTGGGGGAAGATACTGCGACAGGAAGAAATTCCGCAAGGCAACGTGTAGGTCGGCGCTGGATGTCACCATTCAGGGGGAAGGAATCAACCCCGCTTCCCGAGAAAAAACATTCACTACACTAACGAAATTAATAACTATAGCAGTTGACATGCCCAGAAAGTACTATGAATCTAAGAATCGGAACACGGCCTTGCGCACGACCCTGGAATTAACTTCTGTGGAGGTCGCAGGGTTGCAAATGAACACAAATTAAATTTTAGCATTAAGAAACATATTCAGCGTTTCTATAATGATAATTCTGACAATGTCTAAAATAGCATTAAACAGGAGATCAAGTGCCTTAGAGGCCAAAATGAGGGGCGATGGACATTCTTGGAAAAATCATCACCTTGCGTTGTAGACACAGCATCGGTATTCGAATCCCCTCCTGACACCTCCTTTCCCGCTAACCAGCCACGTCACGCCTCTCCTCGCCTCCCCGGCGTGGCCACCGGTCGTCGCCAGGTTTGTCCGTTTCCTAGATTGATTGATTGATTTTTTCGTGTTTCCGAGCGCGTCAACTGCTTTGGTCATTAGACCCGTTTGTGTAGTGCATGTTTTTTTTTGCGGGAGTTGGCGGTGATCTTCCCCCGCTGGATGGGGAGATCCGGCGCCAACCTACCGTCGGCTAGTGGGGTTTCCCCCTAACCAGGACTCTCCCACCAACGGGGCACCGCCCCAGCCGAGACAAGCTCTAAGCCCCCGACTGATCTCCCGGAATATGTGGTAGTGTAGTGCATGTTAGTGTAAGTGGACAGGATAGGACAAGAAGAGGAAGGAAAAATCGCGCGCGGTCCGTGGCCCGTTTGTTGGGGTACTGCTCCGGCATTCGCCTGGTGTTGATCGGGGAAACCACGGAAAACTACCGATCAGAGCAGCCGGCCGCTAGAATTCTCCTCCAGACAGCGACTGAATTCGACCTAGCTGCAAAGCTAGTGTCGAAAATCCTGCCGCCGTGAGGACTCGAATCTAGGACCTCCCGGTCAGAGGCGCTGCAGTGGCATCAGTTGATGCACTGAGCTACCGCTCCCGGTCCATCCATTTCTAAGAATTAAGCGTACATTTTTGCAACATTTTTTAAAATTATTTTATAATAATAATAAAACTAGTTTATTATTATCATCAACTATTTTATCCACTTTTCAGAGCGTAGCGGCATGTTCAATTTCACAGATAGTCTTCTATACGTTTCAATGAAAACATCGGGATAGAATTCACTATGACAAGCGGAGTTTATTTGAAGACCTCAAACTTAAAATTGGGACCCGGGTCGCGGACGGAGAAGTGGGGATGTCGGGAGGACATGCTCCTCATAACATTTTTAAGTGCTGCGAGTGGTTGAAAACACTTTTGCAAGTCCATGTAGTATTATAATATTGCGCAGCTTTTACAAATAATGCGTTAAAGAATGTGTGGTGTAACCACTAGTTTTAATTTAGGGGGTATTGTACATGAATTCCCTGCAACGTTTTCAAAATATTCTCAAAAACTTATCCAATTTTTACTTTCTCTGCTTACTATGTACTCATGTAGTAAAGAAAATGTATTGTAATACTGCGGCAAAAATCGGCGATATTTCGTCAGAAAGACGCGTACTGTGGGGCCCTGCTTGGGAATAGTAGATGAATCCTGTTCAATGTGCTCATGTGTCTGTTCGTTTTCTCTTTTATATACGTTCGTATTTTGGCCCTTGTATTTGGAACAGACCTTCATTAACTATTGTAAGTACATTTATGTAAATAACTAGCGGAACCCGGCAAATGTTGTTCTACCCTTCATATCCTTTCTCCTTCCTTCCCGATTTCTTTCTCCGACTCTCTCATCGTCTCTCTCTCTCCGTTTCTCTCTCTCTCTCTCTCTCTCCGTCTTTCTCTGTCTCTCTCTGTCTTACTCTCTGTGAATTGGATTCAAGTGTTCAACGTTGAAGTTGAATCCAATGTGTTTACAAGATTATATGATTCAGTCCTCAATAATTTTGTTCCTAGTTAATCATAATATTGGTCATATAAATAATTTTCTGTTTCTTTGCCATCTCTTACAATTGCGTATTCTCTTTGGCCAACTGGAGTAAGTTTTATTTATCTTCTATATAATGCCTACATAGATTATCTAGTTTTGATTATTTCTTTAAACGTAATATAAATGGTTACCATACAATGGTGCCTTGTCATATATACATTTATTTAGAATATCTCATCTACTGAGTGTTGTTTTTGATGTTTTGAATTTTAGTTGCAAGGTAACCTCCATATGATTACATTGAGAAATCTTTATTTGTCTCTTATCTAGATCCTTTCTTGGTTTGTAATAAATTTTGTACATATAACAGTTTTTTATTATTTTTCAATTGTTAAGCTAATTGCCAATTGTTATTTTCAAATGTTTCTAGCCTGATGATGAGGAAAACTATGTCCTCCAAACTGTCGTGATATTACACAAATGCAACATTTATATATAGTTGAATTATTTATATAGATGTCCCTGCTATAGTTAATGAAGGGCTGCTCCAAATACAAGGACTACAATATGAACGTATATAAATCCTGTTCCTATTTGTAGTTTACTCCGTCCTCTGACACGTTGTTGTGACTTGTTCTGACACATTCATTCTGACACGTTGTGTAGTCAGAATATATGTTTTTGAAACCTTCGTCTCGAAAAATTGGTTGGCGGCTAAACATCTGTCCGTCTGCTTGTGGTCAACACTAGTGAATAAACTGTTCAGAAGATTTTCTCGAAAATTTATATTCCCCGATCGCGATCTTGCCGAAATCAAGGCTTAGCGAATTCGGTGTAGTCCTAAAACTACAATACTGAGATTTGTGATTTTTCCTTTAATAAAGTCTGTTCTTCAAAGTCAGATCTTTAAATAATATCACGTACATTTTTCCAAAAAATATGATAATTGTTCGCGTAATTTTACGTGAAATTTTTTTAAACATTCTTTTTCGCAAAAAAACGGGCTAATTTTTTTTAACTTTTTCTCGGAAACGGAAACGACGCCAGAAAATGGCGCAGGTCCCATTTCCAGCAAATTCTGTAATTTTGAAAATTGAAAAAACTTAATATCGGAAAAGTACAATATTAATGAGATTTTTTCATATTGAAATCTAGTCTAAAATATCAGTTCAGCATATAAGACCATGCACATTCTTTTAAAATGAGTAATGTTTGCTTGAAATAAAGTAAAATTTGCTCAAAAACCAGCTCCAATTTTTTTCTTTAAATTATCCTTCCTCGGACAGTAAAGATTTAAAAATGACGTAATCCCATTTCGCGAACACACTGTATTTTCGATAATCGGAAACAAAAAAAATAAAGAAGCGTCTGGAAGAGTAAATTTTGCTGTGAAACTGATAATGCGAATGTCATGTTACGAACCTCACCTGGAATCTCAAAGAGAGACAAAAAAATTGCAGGTTGGAAGTTCATGTATTATTGAAATATTGCGTAGCCATTACAGATAATGCGAGAAAGTATGAGCTGTCGTTTCTGCACTAGTTTCCAAATAGTATATTCCGTTTGTTTTAAGTTTATTTGCGAAGAAAAAATATTGAATTTTTTAACTAATTGTATTTCCTGTCATATTTTAAAATAATTATTATTATTTTATTATTAAACTACTTATCATTTTTCATTTAAATATAAGCCTATATCTTCCTTTGATGAACCAGGTATCATTTTGGTCCGCATGTATATGAACAGCGACCTTTCTGTGTTTACCAACCACACGTTCGTCGATGAACACGTTCGTTGACTTATACGCCTGAAGAGTATGGAAACAGAAATTAGTAGCATGAAAAACAGACGTAATAGTTGTGTTACAGTGTAACGGAAAATGGAATCTAATGACCTTGTGTCGGCCACGGCACCACATGTTTTGTAATTCAATGTGTATTTTTGAGGTATTTCAAATGAACCGATTTAATTTAGTTCCCAGTGTCAACGAACCGTGACCTTTCCTTGAAAGTACATAGGATAAACATACAAGAGTTAAAACAAAAATAAAATACGAGTAACACATGTAGAGGCGGGGAATAACAACTTAATATGTAACTTTTAGCTCCAAGCGTAGTTGAAAGGATATATTTTATGAACAACCCTGTTCGCTTTCTGCACACACAACTCCTCCAGACATGTAAACCCGGCGTTGTCTATCAGCCTCATGTTTTTATTTATTCTAATTCACTCATTTATATTTCTGAAACGCCAGTATCAGGAGACTATGCAGGATATCACAAGTCAGATCCTGAAATCATACACTTTAGCATTTTTATATACAGTAGGTAACAATCTTCACACACTGGTATTTTTCAAAAACTGTTATTTTTTAATAAATTTTATTTTACGTTGAGAGACCGAGAAGCTTTGTATCAGCAAAGTGTTAAGGTGGTAACTTCGTGTCATCTCCCTGATTGTGATTTCATTTTGTGATTCCTTCAATCAAGGTTATTGCGAGGAAAATTCTTGAAATATTAGTTGGAGAGCGATGACAGTGTTTAGGTGCGCCTGGCAAATGAAAGAAATGTTCTAACCTCATCTAATATCGGAGGGATATTGAAGGAAAATGTGCAATTGGAGTCTGTTTCTTAAGCGGGGGAGTGGGGGTTGATCAGTTCTTATTTCATAAGTTACTGCTCCTTGTATGTGATTTAAATTATTGTAGAAATTATGTGCCAGTTTCGTAATATAGGAAGTGATCGGTTCTATTGCAAAATCGGTTTGGAGTGTCTTATTGCGACAAACCAGGGGGCATTACTGTTATTCTTAAGATTTTGTTTTGAATGAATTGTAATTTTTTTAATGTGGTTGGGGCAGCTGAAATCCATACAGAGCATGCGTAAGTTAATATCTGATGAAGAATAGATTTGTAAATAGTTAAATAGGAAATTATTCTTTATAGAAGAGCTGCGGTTGAGTATAAGACGTAAAATACTTAATTGTCTATTGGCTTCATTTACCTTGAACGAGATGTGACTATGGCAATTTAAGCTTGTGACCATCAGAACGCTGATGTAACGAATAGATTGATTTAATGGAGACCAGGGAATGATAGAAAAGTCCAGAGATAAAGGGCGAGGAAAGACAGGATACCTTCAAGTAAATAGTTTGGCTATTGATATATTGGAGTTGATTTTGATTTTCCATAATTTTGACCAATTTTCTGCTTTTAGGTGATATTGAAGTACAAGACATACTGTATTTAAGTTTCGGTTTACATAAAAAGAGTAAAGTTTCATCCACTAAAAGAGCTATGTTAATTGTATTACTAGTAGGAATATCTGCGACGTACAAATTAAAAATGGAGATAATGGGGATCCTTGTGAAACACCAGCAAGAACAGCCCGAGATGACGGAGTTGAGACGTACAGAGAACGTGCAAATCAATAGAAATGTTGATATAATGTAATAGAGATATAATGGTATTCCAATTTTCCTTTATTTGAATTTTAATCCGTCGTACCTCACTCGATCAAACATTGGGCGACATCTACATTAACTGCGAGTAGGTAAAAAACAAATGGAAATGAAAAGTGAATTTGTTCTGATAATATGACTGATTAGTTGTTGGGTGGTTTTATCTGAAGCCCAATTGGAAAGAAAGAAGTACGTTGGTATCGAGAATGAACTTTTTAGTCTTTGTAATACAAGTTTTTTGAATATTTTTGACAAAATTGGGATTAAGCT
>BLKR01008317.1:0-21876 GCA_011170035.1 Teleogryllus occipitalis
ATGATACACGAGTATATAGGAGCTGTGACGTTAGTACAGATCACTTCTTAGTTCTTTGTAAACTTAAAATCCCTAAGAAATGGATCCACAGGAAAAAAAACGAGCGTTACGCAAAATAAAACCAATTTTAAAGTATACCTGCTACAACAAGAGAGTATAAGAAGATTATACTGCTCGCGATTGCTAACTTCTCTTGATCAAAGAGCAATCAGTATAGATGTAAATGTTGAATGGCAAGATTTTAAAGAGCTAATATTACAAGTAGCAGAATAAGTCTTAGGTAAAAGACCAAAAGCAAGGAATAAGAAGGGTGTTCAAAATTGGAACGAAGAAATACAGGAAATTGTTGATGAAAAGAAAAAGGCTTACCTGCGGTATCTCCAATCACATTCTGTGGAAGACAAAATAGCATACAAAAATAAAAGTGCCATTGCTAAGAGAGAAATTAGAAAGATAAAGCGGGAAAGTTGGGATAGGTATATAAGTGAGATCGAACAGGACTGTCATGGATCACAAGACACTGCCTATAAAATAATGAAGTATCTAAATTCGACGGAAAGAGATACACTAAAAATTAACAACATCTCCGAGAAAGAATGGCTTACATACTATCAGTTGCTGTGGACAAATACAGAGACTCCTGAAAACCCCTTATCGGAAACAATAATAGAAGCGGACCCCATTGAACTCGACGAACTGAACAACATACTTAAAACGTTCAAGAATAAGAAGTCACCAGGAACTGACTGCATGAATGCTGAACTACTTAAGTATGCACCGAATGAAATAAGAAGGAGATTCCTCGAAATAATTAATATGTGTTGGAAGAGATACACCATTCCCGAAGATTGGAGGAAAGGAATTATATGCCCTATCTTCAAGAAAGGTAGTAGACAGGATTGTCAAAACTATAGAGGAATAAGTCTTCTCAACACAGCCTATAAGATATATGCTAAGATAATAACACGGAGATTGAATATAATTAATGAGCATATGTTATTAGAGGAACAGTGCGGTTTTAGGAAAGATCGCTCATGTTCCGACTGCATATTCGTAGTGGAACAGCTAATACAGAAGAGACGAGAATTTAACTTACCGACATATATACTATTTATAGACTATGTAAAAGCCTTCGACAAATTGTCGCGAAAGAAACTCTGGGAGATAATGCATAAAAAAGGATTCCCTGCCCACCTAATAAGAGCAATACAAAGCCTTTACTTCGACACTAAAATATGCATTGATAAAGGATCTCAAGGAAGTAATAAATTTGTAGAAATAAATCAAGGAGTCAAACAAGGGTGCCCACTTTCGCCAGCTCTATTTAGTATATATAGACGAGATTGTCCGGCAATGGCAAGGGCAATTGAAAACACATTTTAAAATAAATGACAAATCTCTTAATACTATATTGTTTGCAGACGACCAAGTTATTTTTAGTAGCTCAGAAGATGAATTGCAAATTGCAGCACAAAAACAAAACGAACAGGCAACCAAATATAATATGCAAATCTCCACTAGGAAAACAAAATCAATGGGCTTTGAAGGAACAAACCACATGAGATGTAAAATTGTGATTAATAATGAACCCATAGAACAGACAAACAATTTTACCTATTTAGGCTTCAATGTGTCTTACTGCCAGAAAAATGACATAAGTCGGAAATTAAATAGATTCTATAACATGTGTGGGACAATAAGAAGAACATTAAAAAACAAGTCTTTAAAAACCACGCAACTCAAATTTTACAAAGCAATGGCAGTTCCCATGCTAACTTACGCATGTGAAAACTGGACAATAAATAGAACAGACAGAAGAAAAATAGAAAGCGCCGAAATGAAATTCTTACGTTCAGTAGCAGGTTACAATATCTTAGATAGACAGTATAATGATGACATCAGAACCGAACTGAATATATTTAATCTGATGGACAGAATCCAATCATTTAGGAGCAACTGGCATGATCATATCCAACGCATGCCTCCAGACAGACTTCCCATTATAATGTACACATATAATCCTAAAGGAAGAAGAAATGTTGGCCGCCCCTTAACAAGATGGAAAGACTCACTCTCTTGATGTGGAAACAGGCCTTAAGGCCTAAATCCATGAAGCAGAAGAAGAAGAAGATATTGCGTAATGGAACAGCAACTTTTTTAATACTTTTGGTATGCAAAGAACTGTTCTATAGTGAATCTGTACATAGTACATTTTATTATAAGAATATTTGTATAGACGGTTTTTGTTATAATATTTGTTATTGGAGAGTTATATAGTTGTTAGTTGAGAATAATCAATTTTTCTATTAAATAATATTTATCAACTACCAAACGAAACAAATGAAGTGGTGGAATTGCTGAGAAAAACAATTCGTTTAATAAATTGTATATTTTTTAAAATAAATTAAATTAAGAAATTAATCAAATGTAATTTTTATAAATTAAAAAATATAATTGCATTAATAAATAAGGTGAATATTAACTTTAATATAATTGTATAAATAAGGATAATTATTATCAGATGTATTTTCTACAATCCCAAGAGAAGGAAGAAAGAAAGGAAGGAAGGAAAGAAAGAAAGAAAGGAAGAAATCTCTATTGGAAAGTAACTTCCGATAGAAAACTCTCACGAATAGCGCTTGACGCTTATATTCAATATGTAATCTAAAGCGCCGATTGGTCAGATATACTGCAGCAGCCTCTTCCTATTCGATAAGCGGTACCGCACAATGCAGTACACAATGACCTTCATATGAGATCGACCTGTGATATCATCGCCGACCTGCAGAGAACGCATGCGGGTTTCGCTTCCGCCTCACATCGCGAGAGCCATCTGCCAGCCATGCTCCGAACTAACTCTCTCCTGTGGGGCAGCGGCGAGACGCTCCCAGCGGGACTCCACGAGAGCTGTGGTAGTGGATGGCTGCGGTGCGCCTTAAAAATCTCCCCATAGTCGTGGCCTGGAACCAATGATCATACGACATCCTAGGAGCCATAAAATGCTCCCATGAGTCACGAAGCAAGTTTGTGGGAGTAAACGAAGGGTGCGACTAGGGAACACTGGCAGACGTACCGGCGACGATACCATTTCGGCAACTGTTGCCCAAGCATCATCATTGACTTGGATGTCCTGGGGTTCGAGTCTTGACGGTGGATTATTTTCGAGACTGGCTAGATAGCAGGGTTGAATTAAATCACTGTCTGGAGGACAATTGTGGCGTTTGGCTGATATGATTGATAGTTTTCTGAGGTTACTCCAATTAAAACAAAATACGTGCCGGAGCAAAACTTAACAAACCGGACAAAAAGGTTTGGCGCGCAATCTTACCTTCCTCAACCTTCTCACCTCCCCTTTTTACACACAATAACAGATATTGGGAGACCTGGCGGCAATTTCGATTTTGTCCCAGCTGGCGCAGTGGGTGGGTGGGTGGGGGGCTGAAAAAAGACGTGAAGGCGGGAAGCGGATCTCAAGATCCAGCGACAAAGGAACACAGCTGCCACCCGGGATATATCATGCATACTTACGGGACTAATGACTTACGTACAGTGCAAGTAGTTACGGGGTCCGCAATCAAATACTCACTAATTCACTCACAAAGATAAACTATTGTTAGGGCACTGAAACGCTCATTACTAGACCGCGGATATTTAGGTAAAAACCAATTTTTTCCCTGGGCACCTTCTACTAAATGAAGTTCTATATATACATTTTAGGATTCTTTGAAGTAAAACCCGTCAATTTTAAAGTGACTAAAAGAGCTTATTTCCACATTAATGCATATTTGTGCGTATTTTACTTTTAAAAACCTAAAATGAGAGGGATAATATTAATTTTATGTTACAATATGATAATCTGCAAGATAGCGAGAAATGAACACAGAACAAGGATCAATCACAGATAGAAGTCTCCATTCCACTACTTCCTGACTTCGTGGAAGAGCTTGCCTCCGCTTCTAAGATAAAAAGATTGAATTTCCGCGAAAGGAAACAATTGTATTTGCAGGATCCTATTACACTAGCTGATCATTCATCTTTGCTTATTGATGTTTCCAACGAACAGAAGTGCGTGAACTGTGTAGATGAAATTAAGTTGTTGGATTTAGCAGACACGTGTGTTACTTTGACTCGCAACACGTGCCGAGATTGAAGTATGCCCTCGTCACTTCTGTTGAGGTAGAATGGTCGTTCTCGGCGTATAAACTGATCTTGACCAATAAAATACATTCATTTTCTCTTGAAAACTTTGAGAAAGTATTAGTTGTTTATTGTGAGGCGAACTGGTTCTATATAATATTTATAAACATCTATAAATGTTTATAGATAATATATAAATATTTCTCAAAGATATATATATATATATATATATATATATATATATATATATATATATATATATATATATATCTTTCAGAAATATTTATAATCAATTGTAAAAATGTGTTTTGTACGTGTTTTCTTTTATTCCTATTCTACCATTTAAAAAGTCTAACTGAGATGGTAAATGAGAATATTTTAGGCACCTAAATTGCATACTTTAAAACCTAAAATTCCGCTGTATACTCATTACTCTGGCCTTCACACTTTAAGTGGATATTAATGGCGGCTTACACGATATTGTGGGATAACCATCCCCAAAAACAAACCGTCCACCAAACCGTCCGCCAGTCCGTTTGTTCGGCTGTCCGACTGTCCGTCTGTTCGCTAGTCTGTTCCGTCTGTGCGGTTGTCCGGCTGTATTTTTGTCCGTCTCTCCGTGGTCAACGCAAGCACATAAGCCGTTCAGACGATTTTCTCCAAAGTTAATATTCCTCGATCAGTCTGGCAGAAATCAAGGCTCTGCAAGTTTGAAATGGATATTTTGATTTTGGGAGTACTTTATATGAAGCCTCCACATTTTCAAAATTTTCTCAAAAAAGGCTTCAAATTTTTTTATTAAACTTTTTCCTCGGATAGAGAGAAAAGGGTGTTTAAAAATGATGCAGATCCCATTTTCGTTTCACTCTGAATTTTTGATAAATTTAAAAGTTAAAAACTTTTCGGCGACTTCCTACAACAATACTGAATATAGAGATTTCTCCCTTAACAAAACCTGTTCTTTAAAGAAAGATATTTAAATAAGGTCACGTAAAAGTGTTCGAAAATACGATCAGCTTTAGTATGGAATTTTGCATGAAATTTTATGCAGTTTTAACAATTTTCTAAAAAAGGATTCAACATTTTTCTGCTCTCCCCTTCTCCCGGTAAAAAATGGCGCAAGTCCCATTTTCGGTAAACTCTATATTTTCGAAAATTTACGATCCAAAAATACAAACTGATGATAGAGATGCCATTTTTAATGAAACCTATTCTAAACATTTAGTTCTTTAAATAAGGGCATTTACAACTTTTTGAAAATACAAGTAGTTTTCGCGTAGTTTTTCTTGAAATAAAGACAATTCATACATTTTTCTCACAATCGGCTCCAAATGTGTGTCTCTAAATTGTTATCCTCGGAAAGAGCAAAGGATGCTTAAAAAATCTCATTATCTCAAGTCATCTCAACTTATGTCTCATTTTCGTTGAACCTTAAATTTTCGAAAATTGCAAAAGCTAAAAATAAGTGAAAAGTGTATGTGTTTTTGTAGTACCACTAGTTTTAATTAATCAGTAATATTTTGCCCATAAATGTTTAGGCAAAAATTTAAATGAATTGAAAATACTAGGGCGATACACGTAGTACGTGCCACAAAATGATCTAATGCACTCCTGCATTATCCAAATATAGAACCGGAAAGTACAAGTTTATTGGAAAAGTTATTTTTACTAATAAAATTTATATTGTCAAACATGTGAATTTCACAAATTAAATTTCTTCCAGTACTGCAAACATGATGCAGAGGTGAATGTCGCACGAAAGTAAGGTAAGGTAAATATCTGGCAAGTATGACATATTCCTACCACCGTACCTAGCTCACTTGGCCTGCCTGAGCTTTTTCACCCCACAGCTCCAGAAACTGACACAAATTCTTTTAGAAAGCTACGTCATTTTTGCCCTGCCCGGGAATCTAATCCCGGAATCGACTCGCCTCACAGAAAACCATCACGCTGTTCATGTGGCACGGACCTGATCAGCATGCGTTAACTGACATCTCATTAAAAGTAAAATCGAAACATTGAAACAGAAACTATTGATTGAAATATATGACAATTTACTGATTAATTACTATTTTAGTAACTTCATACATATTTCGAAATTGATTATACTGGACAATACTTTTAGTCTTCTCTGTCACAGAAAGGAAAATACTGGCGTTTAGTTCTGAACTCTGAACAATTGTCAGATACCGTCTGGTTGTCTGGTAAGTTTAATTCATAACAAGATTTATCCACTTTTTCGTAACCAGGAACCGACGAAATGAGTTTTTCCGTTGAAAAATCTTGAATTTACGCCGAAGTATTACAATAGTCTTTTAACTAAGTAAATACTGAGAAATGGCGAGAAAATAAAGATATTTTCAATTCTTCTTTTCCTCCATCTGATAGCAATCTTCATAATTTATATTCTTTAATTATGCCTTTTGTTGACTTTTCTTTTGTAATGGATATTACGTGCATCCGTGTTCACCAACAGACAGTTAATAAGATATTCCAGATTCCCTGGAATCGCGTTTCAAACATGGAAATAGTTTGATGAACGTTCTTGCCATATTCAACAGATATTGCACTACAATTATCGAAAAAAATGCAAATGAGAGGAAAGAAAACTAATTTTTTCTTTCTCATTTTACTTTCTCAGAAGAGAAAATATTGTAATCATGCGACGTAAATCTACTTTCCTTCAGAAAAAAAATTCTTATTGTCGGACCCTGGTAACCAAAGTGGATAAATGTGACAAATTGTTCCTGTATGTAGTAAATTACTTTCTCTAACATGTTGTTTAGTCCGAATTCATGTTTTGGTGGGGATTCTTGATATCGAAAAATGGATTGATGGCAAAACGTTCGTCTACCTGTGCTTAGAGTCTTAACCATTCAAACGATTTTCTTGAAAATTGATATTTCCCGATCGATGTGAACAAACTTGACGTAATGAGAGTTTGAAACAGATATTTAGACATGAAGCCTCAACAAAAGTTTCTCAAATGTAGCTTTCTTTAGTAAACTTTGCCCTCAGATAAGGTACTTTTACCTGGGGCGAGTGACTTAATTTCCTTACAATCTCTTATTTTCCGAAAATTGCAAACGTTCAGCAGTTTTTTCGGCGTCTTCCCACAACTACAATATTAAAGATAGAGAGTTCTCCTCAAATAAAATCTGTTGTTCAAAGAATGATGAAAACGGCTTCTTTAAATTTTCTCCTACGTATCAATGGACTGTAAAAAATAGGGCTTAAACCATTTTCGCTGAAAAATGAACTTTTCGCTGTTTTCAAATGATGCTGATCTCGCTTTGTGAATTTTTTTAATAGTTTTTATTGTCCTGGTTCGACATTATTATGTTTTTTCAAGGGTTTTTATGATACATAGTATTTACATTCTTGTTTTAAGTACATTTCATCATACATGAACAATGCTTCAAGACAATGTTTTCAATATAAGACAATAACAACTAAGGATACGCAGGGAGGGTCCTTCAGAAAAATGCATACAATATTTGGATTAAAAACATAAATATTTAATTTAGAAAAATTGGAACCTGCTTTACAGCTAATTAAGGGGGATGTAGTAGGTCTTTAGAATATCTTGATTTTATTCGTGGAAAAAGATTGGATGATTTACCTAGAGTGTACAAAAGAGTGGCTGGGCAAGATGAAAGAGAAGAGTAGAAATTAGAAGAAAGTTTTAAAATCCAAGTTTTCAGAGGTTCTATAGATAATTCTTTTAAAATTTGATAATTTCTGATATATAATGGAGCTTATAAAACATTTCTTAAACATTTATTTTGCAGTACGTCCAGTTTTTGAAGGTTGCTTTTAGCGGCACCTCCCCAAATTGGGCAGGCGTAGGTCAGTGAAGGTCGTATAATGTATTTAAATATTATTAATGCTGAGTCTATTTATAATTTTAATTTTTTTATTTATGAATGGATAAAATTTTAATATTTTTATAAGTATGTTATTGGCTATTGTGTAATTGTGTATGTTATTGTTATTGTTATTGTTATTGGCTATTGATGTTATGTGGTTTCTTCAGGTTAATTTGGTATCTATTTGAAGTCCAAGATATTTCACAGGAGTGTCATTTGGAAGCCTCACAAGAAAAGTAACATTAATTTTAACAATGATACATAATGCTTTATTTACCATTTGGACTGTATAAATGAGTATAAACAACCTGTAACAACTATTGTACTACAGCCTCCGGGTCAATGACCCCCATCTCGATCAGATTTTTCGCCCAGTTTCCCTGATCCATTGAGCAAATGCTGAGATGGCCCCTTGTTTGGCTTCTGGACATAAATGTAACTTCATTTTCTGTGCACGTCTTCTAGAATTCAATGGGAAATACAATTATTCAAATTATCGTTTCCATGTTGTCGCGGCAGGAAGTATTATTCCGAAGGACAACATGGATAAGAGCCAAAATTTATTGCTTATTTATCCTTCAAAATATATTTTATTACATGGGAGTTTTTTTTAAATTTAAGTAGTATATGACTTAGTGTAGGGATCACAGAATTTAGAAAATGTGCACACAATTCACTTTTCCCCATAGCACGTCATACGCAGTTTTAAATGTTTTTTGACGTAACATAAATAAATAAATAAGCCATTTAACTGCATGGTTATTAATTATTAAGGGATATGTGGGAAGAATCCGTTTTAAGGAGAAAATGTTAGCTTGAAATTTTTGGTGATTTATTTTTATTTGCCAATCATTGAACCCAGACATGAGGAGATATAAACCCAGACATTGGAGATTGTCTCTACCTAAAAGAAGATCACTATGAGTGGTAAGTATTGCAGTGTCGTCCGCGAAAAAGGCAATATCTGAATGTAAGAGGTAAGGCATATCAGAAATAAAAACATTAAAAAGCATAGGTGATAAAGGAGATCCTTGGGGAAGTCCAGCTTGTATATTGTGATCAGTTGAGAGAGTGCTATTTATTTGAACTTCGAATCTTCAATTAACTAAAAAGGATTTTATTATATTTTGTAAGTAATTTGGGAAACCAGTATTTCTCAATTTAAAAAGTAATCTATCATGCCAGATTTTATGAAATGCTTCTTTTGCATCTACAAATATAGCAAGAGTATGATGTAATTTTTGGAAATTGGTGGCAATATAGTCTGTTAAACGTAACAATTGATGCGTAGTAGAATGGTTTGTCTGAAACCAAATTGACTACTAGGAAGAATATTATTTTGATTTCAAACTTTATTAATCCAGGTTAAAATTGCTCTTTCAAAGATTTTTGAAAAATTTGGCAGCAAACTAATTGGTCTGAAATTTTCAGGTTTAGTTTGATCTGTGTTGGGTTTAGGAATTGGCAAGAGAAGTGCTGTTTTCCAGAAGTTTGGAAAGTAGTTGAGTCTGAAACATGCATTATATATAGCTGTTAGTGAACTGAGAATGGGATATGGTAAATGTTTAATTACAATATTAGGAATTAAATATAAGCCTGGTGATTTCTTGTTTTTAAGTTTGGAAATTATGTATTTTATTTCAGATGGGGAAACAAATTTAATTCTTTCAGGAACTGCATGAAGTGGGTTGGCTAATGATTGATCTATGTTTTGGGTAAAGGAAATATTATAAGGGAGGTTATTAGTAAAGGAGAGTTCAAAATGATTTGCCAGTAGTTCTACTTTTTCAGAATCAGTAGAGGTTAATGTGTAGTTATTATTATTTTTTAATGGAAGTAATTGTTTTTTGTCACGTTATATATTTAATTGCAGACCATAAGGAAGTAGAGTTAGGTTGAAGTTGGGATATATAGTTTCTAAATTTAGAAAACCTGTATTGTTCTAGTTTATTTTTAACTTCATGAGTAAAGCTATTTAAAATAGTTTTAATATCAGGATCTCTGGTGATTTGCCACTTTCTATGAGTTACATCCTTGAGAGCAATTAAATTTAATATTTCTTTTTGAAGGACAGGTGTGACTGATTTGTTAGGATTATTACTTGTCTTTGTTGATAATTTAATAGCTTGTAATATATTTCTTTGTACTTTTAAAATTTCAGCATCTACATCAAATGGAGTATGGAGAGAAGTAGGATAATTATTTGTTTGAAGCATACATGACTGGAAAAGTTTCCAATTTATTTTTCCTTTAATTAGGGAATTATAATGTTGTTGCTGTGGAATAACATTATTAAAGTTAATTAATACAGGATTGTAATCCGAGTTTAATGCTGGTATGCAGTATTGTGTGAGTGGAAAGTTTAAATTTTGTGTGACTGTAATGTCCAGAATATCTGGAGAAATGGTATTATTATATGGATAATGGGTAGGTTGAGAAGAGGCATGTATTGTCCAGTTATTCGTAGTTGCTAGATTAAATAATAATATACCTTGACGGGTAGTCGTTTTACATTCCCATGCATTGAGATCTCCAATTAGTAATATTTTATCATCATTATTGAAGAGTAGTTCCAGGGTGTTTTAGGTATTTTTTTATTTGGGGGTTTCTAAGATACTATTATTGTTAATTTTCCGACTGATAAATTTATCGTTATTGCTGTTATTTCTAATTCCTTGGAGGTAGGTACAAATATTTGTGAATTTTTGATTTTTCTTTTGATTAGAATTGCTACCCCACCCCCACCATGTAAAGAAGCTCTATCTTCTCTGTATGTGATATAATTTGGAATATTAACTTTTTTAACATTGTTTAGATGTGTTTCAGTAATACACGCTATATCAAATTTTTGGTCATTTAGAACATGTTTGAATTCATTTATTTGACGAAATAGTCCGTGGGCATTCCAGTTTAATCATTTTATTTTATGGTAATTCATTATTGATTATTCTTGGCAGTACTTCTACTATTAATTGCTGAATTTGTGGAATTAATATATTTAAAATCTGAGTTGTTAAACTTGGATAATATTTATTAAAATCTATTGTAGTAGGTAGGGATGAAACAAAGTTATTTTCAAGATACTTTTGTGAATTTCTTGAGAGTGATGGTAGACGGGGGTAATTCTGTAAATTATTAATCAGAAAAGGAGGAGAAGAAGGGGAGGGTGGAGTTTTGGAATTTCTAGTTGGTCTTTGGTAGTATTGATGTTGGTTTTGAAGGGGGTTGAAAATTAAAGGATTTTGGACTGTATTTCCAATTGGATTTGAACTAGATTTTGAATTACTATTTTTGAAGAATCTACATCCTCTATAATTAGCTGTGTGCTTGTCAAGACAGTTCACACATTGAGGCAGAGAATCTTGAGGTTTTTTACATTTAGTATAATGATGTTTTTCTATTCATCTAACACATTTTGGTTCTAGTTTACAGTTTGCTTGTGTGTGATTAAATAACTGACAGTTTTTACAACGAATTGGTGAGATTTTGTTTCGAAATTTGACTTTTACAACACTATTGAATAATTTTCTTAATTTGATTATCTCCCTACTCTGATCACTGTCTAAGAGTTCCACTGCACACATTTCTAAGGCTTCTCTTTTTCCCAAAGAGTCTGTAAACTGTATTTACTGAGAATGTTTGACCTAATTCTAACTTAATTTCTTTGTTAGTATACGAAGTTGGTATGTCGTAAATAATGGCTGAAAGTACTCTTTTAGTTGGATCCCTATAGGTAAAGTAATGAATGTTATTTAGGTCACAATGTTTTCTGTATTTTCTGTAGTCTTCTATTGTTTGGAAAAATATAGAAACATAGTCGTTTTTAATTTTAGTACTAAACTTATTATTTACTATTTGCTTAATTTCTAAGAGAAATGAGTTGAAATTTCTTAGGGTACCTGAAGTTTTACTAATATTTATTGAGGGTATTTTTGCTGGTTCTAGATTCGGAATAGTACTATCAGATTCATCTGTAACTTCGTGGAGTACCTGAAACGGGTTATCAGTGGGAATATTATATACGGGAGGTGAATCTTGCGATCTGGTACCTTCGTCATTGCTCATATCTCGTTTACGTTTTGAACTATTATTATCACTTTGATGAGAACTTTCACTTAGATGAGATGCACTATTTTGAGTAGAGTTTTGTAACTCACTTGGGACGTCCATTGGACTGTTTGAATTTTGAGAAGGATTTTGCTGAAGTAGCCGTTGAAGTTCCTGCGACTGTTGTCGTAGAAATAGTATTTCATGTTCCAAGGCTTGAAATTTTGCTTCTGAAGATGTGATTGTGTAAGTATTATAATTAGGATTTTGAACCATGTTTAAATTTAAGTCGTTGCAGTTTGGAATAGGAACGCACTGCTGAGCAGTTAAAAGCGCCGACGAGATGGCCTCGGGTAACGATGGAGGGGGGCTCCATCTTGGGAGACCCAAGGCTCGCCCCTCCTATCAATACAAAACGTTGGCGATTTACCTGGCAATCCGGCAATTATTGATGACCCACAGAAATAAGCTGGTCCACCTCCCAGCACGCACTCCCCACTTATAACTGACACGATTGTAGTTTAGCTTCCACTAACTCGGAAACACAACACTGGCAATGGTAACGGTAGCAGAGCTCGACCTCAGAACATCTGCACTCGCTTTGTCAGTTATTTATTTCGCATTCAGCTATGTATCGTAGAAATTGAAGTAGAGGTTATGGAGTTCAAGAAAAGTGTTCTGAGTCTGTCTGAACTAATCTGTCTCTAATCTGTGTCTGAAGTAATCTAAATTTTCCCAAAATAAGTTTTATTTTCGGAATTTTTGAAAATTTTCAGTTTTTAATAAAAATTGGACCCGAGCAGTTTTACAAGTGCTCTTTGCTCTATTCCAGAAAAAAAGAAAAAAATAGAAGTTTTCAAAATTCCCTTGGGGCTTCAAGTACCCCCAAAAATTAAATATCCGTTTTAAATTTGTATGACCACGACATTAGCCACAATAATAAGGGAATATCAATTTTGGTGAAAACCCTGAGCACCGTTTGGGTGCTAGTGTTTATTTAAGGACTGGCAAACAGGGCTGAAGGCATGAAAGCAAGCAGGCAGGAAGGCAGGCAAGAAGGCATGCAAGAAAACAGAGGCACAAACGGCCTTTTTGAAAAAAATCTGTTTTATGGACCACCAATACATCTATTACTGTCAAAATGTTGGCAAGGAGTTTTTTGAAGCATTATATGACTTTCTCCGTACTACGAATACGAGGACGTAAATTTATTTTAGCAGCTGCATTAGCGTGTATTACGTTCGCAGCTTCAATTGCGCGTCCGCGTATCGGAGTCCTATGTATCGTAGGCGGGCCGATCCTTGGTTTATGTATCGATGGTGGAGGATTGGAGAATTTTCGACGTCAGAAAAGTATCAATTTAACTACATTGGACGATGACACTGCTCACAGTTCAGTTGTTCTGATCAGTTGTTTCCGTGTTTTTACTTATCATTTCCAAGAAGTACCTTATTACAACAAAGGAGTTTTCTACAGGTTTCTCAAATTACCTAATGTCACAAAACTCAAGGGCATTTAGGGGACGAATATGACTTTTTGCCAAAGATAAAATGTGGTTGAAAATCTCGTATAACGAAGTTAAATACGAGATATTTGCCCCACATTTTTATGCAACACACCGTTCACTGGTGCTTGGCGTACACGTTCCGCTGCCAAAGTGATTTTGGGTACGTGCCAAACACTAGCGCAAGGTAAGTTGCTTATCAGTCAGAGGCAAATATCGTATGTGAGGTGTTTAGATGCAAAAGTCGACTTTTTTACTTGAAGTTCATTTCTACTTTTATGCCAAAATATAATCACAATTCTCAGCTGAATATATTGATATATTTATTTAAAAGTAAATCCCAAGAAGTCAAATATTATGAGCTTCATGTTATTACTGTTTGACGAAAAACCCAACATTTAAAAAAATAGTGAATTGCAAAATCAGACACTTCAAACAAACAATGGGAGCACTCCATTGGATTCATGAGATGGATTACGTATTCTCTGAAGGGTTCTAAATTTAAGTTTCGTATTTATTTATGAATGTGCCACAAGAAGGATATGAAATTTTTGAAAGATTTGTTAGTCATAAATATGCCATCTCCTTACTTTGAAGCACACGACTGGCGGCAAGCAGCTAAAAAATTCTCAACAAACAACATTTTTGTAGTTTGAATTCTAGGTGTTTGATTTTGACACGAGAGGCACAGAATGTGATTGTCAGAAATGAGCTGTATTTTCTTTGCGGCAAACAAGTACTGAAAAGAAGAAAGAGAAGAGTTTCCAATATTCGGTCTCATGTTCATGTCCATTAGAAAGGAAAACTAGCGGTGCTATAGAATAGCAATAACTTTCTCGAAAAACTTAATTTCCTAACCTCCATTTTGGGCTAGTTTTTAGCCCCGACTAAGGCTAAAAAACTTTAAAAGATTTTTCACAACAGTAGAATTAAAATATGACTTTAAAAATATTATAAAAGAGTAAATCGCGGTCCTTTATGCAATTTTTCATTGAAAAATATAAAGCCTTTTTTTGAAAACTTCGCTTTAGCATTTCTGAAAATCCAAATTTTGAGCTCATTTGCGCGGAAAGTTTTTGAGTTTTAGAGAAATTTGTAAGAAATAGTTTGAAGCAATTGTACTCACAAATGCAATAACGTGTAAAGAAAGTTCGTAATTTAATATTAACGACGTGAGATATATTTCGACTTTTCGAAAAATATCAACCTTCATTTCACACATTTCCCTAACAATCTCAAAATCGATTTTCTGTAACATTACGCAATTTTCTCTATACAACGTATTTTATTACGTATATAGGAGGGTAAAAATGAGGATGCTGTAATTGCTGTAAAGTTTGGTTCTTAATGACAAGCAAACAAAATTTCAATTTCTAAACAAAATTGCGATGCAAAACAACATTCTGAAGAAACAAAGGTGCAGAAGGTATGACGGCAGCAAGAGGTAAATAAGAATCTGAAAATTTAAGTAAAATAACGTGACATAAATCTCAAAATCCCTTTATTTCAAAAAATTATTGCCTAAATTACAATTTTTTCAACTTAAACGAAATTACAGATGTAATTTTATCACATGTAATTTTTTATTAAAACAGACATTTCAAGAAATATTAACGCTGTTTATTGTCACATGATTCTTCTCATAGAAATTTGGAGCAAAGAAGATATTGCCACTGATTAGAAGCAACCTCCAACATTTCCAATATTTCACACGATTTTTCAATAAACAAAGCGCATTTGTTTCAAAGTAACTATAATAACTTAAAATTTTAACTATTTTGTTTTAATTGAAAACACCATTTCAACAACTCTATTTTTAAAATAAAAAATACCTTTTTCTTTTTTGTTTCCTTTTCACTCAGAAGTCAGTTGTCGGTTTTTCATCTAGACCCCTCACGTGTAACTTCCATATATGAGATTTTCCACCGTATGATCTTTAGCAAAAAGTTATTATCTTCCCCCGTCCTTATAAATGACACAAATTCAAGGGTGTATGTATCCTAGAAGTTTGTAAAACTTACTTTGAGACACATTGCATTTGAACAGTACGTTGAAAACGGGCAACTGACCGTGTGGGAGTTTTTCGTCTCTGTAAGAACCCCTCCCTCCCACTTAGGGGTGGCCAATTAAATGGTGCTAGAGTATCCTACGTGATATCGACAATAGTACTCAAGTAGAAATCACTAGAACTTACGGCGTTCAGAAATGATTAGCACAATAATTATTTTGTGTTTACAGGAACCACTTACTAAACGAACGAAAAGAGATTGTATTACAAGTATTCTCCACCAATATCTATGCACTTTTGCCGTCATTCTGGCAGCTTCCGTATTTGCAATGCAAGTCATTCTTTGGGTGTATGCTACTGTTCAACGACTGCATGAAGTTCATCATTAGTGGTGAACTTATTTTCTCGTTTGATATTTTATTGTATCGAATAGTCGCTAGGAGACAGATCCGGTGAATATGGAGGATCTGGAGTCTCGTGATAGAACCATGACTTGTCGACGATGACAAGACGCCGACACAAGTCCGCTGGATCTGCACAGCAGAGTTTAACCAACTGTTGGCACATCTCCACACGCTTGTTTATGCCGAAAGTGAGGATATGGGGACACCTATTGTGCACAGATCTTGATCTTCAAATCTTCATGGACGATGGAGTGGAGGGTCCCCGTGATAGACTTTTGCCTTCTTTAATTCATCAAACGTGATTCGCTTGTTCATCATTATCAAGTCATTGACGCGCCGGGCATTGTTTGGTTGAGGTGTAATTGCTGGGCGCCCAGTGCTTTTGCGTTTTTCAGCACAGTGCCTGCCACCTTTTAACTCTGATATCCAATGAAACACGGATCTGCAACCTTCTGGTGATTCTCCACATATGACTACTAACCTCTTGTGAATGTCAAAGCAGTTACTTCTTTTCTCGAGAGATACTTGTTCACCGTTGCCCGTACTTCTCTGCTTCCAAGTTGCCTTATCGATGTCCACCAGATTACTGGCAAGCAGGAACATTTGCTGCTGCGATGAGCTACCTATAGGAAGCAGCAACATCATTTGGTGGCTGTAGACAGTACTACAGACTATCTTAGTGCATATATCGACACACATTTCATACTGCTTCTTTGCAGAAGTTATATGGGGAGCTGAACGAACTAAATATATTTTACAAGAACTCTCAAAATTGCCCCAATTTTTTCTCTAAATGTTCAGTTGGAATACTGCATTGTACGCTAATATATGGACGGTTTTTATATAAAAGGACTAAGGGAACTAAAAGGACTTTTAACATTAAAAAGGACTTTTAACATTAAAATGACATTTCTGAAACACATAAATTTGAACTCACACAGCCCTTATAATATTGTAAGTAAATATTACAAGAGATATCTGGTTTGTGATTCCAGTTGCGAGTTGTTCAACCAACTACGAAACATGATTATCATCATATTTTATTCATAAAGAACCAAGTGATATTTGGCGGTTGGTTCCGTTTACAGAGAATATGAGACAACTTTTCTACAAAAGAAACATGTTTGGAAAATTTGAGTATTTAATATCGGGATCCATTCTGAAAAAGACAACAAAAATGTCTTATGTTTCGGTAGCAGATCGCAGATCAAGGTGCAAAGGAATTCGATTCCTGCTCACGAAAGCACATTCTTACCTACTTTAGATGGAACATTACAGATTTTATCTCACACGTGTGAAGGTCAGAATCGAAACATAAGAATGGTACTTATGATGAATACCTTGTTTGACGATCTACACATTCTGAATTCTGTGACATTTCAGGCATTTCAGGACACGGTTTTCCCGCCGGAAAACGACGTTTTTTTTACAGAAAAACTTATTGACGGAGCCTGGTAACGAAAAAGTGGATAAATCTTGTTCTTATATATATATATATATATATATATATATATATATATATATATATATATATTATAACGCCCCGTCCAAGTATGGGCTACAGCGATGCCTGGCTGCGAGGGAGGCGAGCAGAGGCGTAGTTTGAAATGCGCGCTCCATGCCAGGGGGCCTTAAGTCTCGAGGGTTCCAAGCAGAGTTCGCTGGTGTAGAGGACAGTGTCGATGCTTTGCTTGCGCCCAAAAAGCTCCGGTCTTTATGAGGTGAGCAAGCGACCGGAGAGAATGGAGTGGTGAGAGTCGGGAGTGTGGAGCAGAGCTGTGTTGGTGGTATATGGGATGTAGCTCGCCACCACAAAACATGAGAGGAGGTGAAAATGAAAAATTCATGTACTTGAATTTGTTGTGGAACTTTTAATGCACGAACGGAGGTGATATAGTGTTCGAGGTACGTTGGAAGATGAAGGGACGGAGACATGCAAAGGTAACTGGATAGGAGAATGGGAATATACGTGAACTGGAGTCCTAACTGATTAATGTGAGTGCTAATAAAGCATTTAATTAACGGTTGTATAGTTGAATTGTGTAGGCGTGAGGTTAGAGGATCAATCTCTCCTTAAACTGAGATGCGGTAGTCCAATTTGGAATTGTGAAAGTATTGTAGGTGTGAGTCCTGGCATTTGAAGTGGCAAGTGACTTATTTTGACTGTTCTTTTGCCGGATGTGTAATATTCTTTTAAATACAAGATGTTCTATTGCATCATTCTGAGTTGAAGACTTGAAAAACTAGTAAATGAAATTGTGCATAGTAAAGCATCAATGTTCAATCACCAAAGTACATGTGTGGATTGTGAACTGATTATTTATTCATGGGAGAAGAATTTAAAGAAAGGTGAACTTTCACTTTTGTTAACTTGTAGTGCTGCCAATTATGTACTGTTTATTTGCAACTTGTATTGCAGTTCTCTTACTGTAAGGAAAGTGTTAAGTTGTTAATTTGGGTCAATTTGGGAGTGAAATTCTGCAATTTCTGTGGTAATGTAGCATTTTATTGGAGATTGTCCAGTACCACAGATTATGAAAAATATTAGATGAGTGGGAGGACAGTTAGCTGGTTCTACTGCCAAAGAGTTTTATCAACATGTTTATTTATGAATTATTCTGATTACAATTGGTATGGTGTAATTTCATGGCATGTAAAATTAGCATGTAACAGGATCAGGCAGGATAAAGTGGAAAAAAAATGTTACAATGATTACTTGTATGGTAATGAACCAATATTATCATTTAGATAAGGAATATGTCAAGGGTTGTTAATTTTGGTCAATTTGGGAGTGAGACTTTGCAATTTCTGTGGTAATGTAGTATCTTAGTGGAGATTGTCTAAAACTACAGATTCTGAAAAATATTAGCTCAGTGGGAGGACAGTTAGTTATTTTTACTGCTGTCTGTAACGTTCCATTACAATGTTTATTCATGATTTCCTTCTGATCATAATTAATATGGTGTGATTTCATGGCAGGTAGAATTAGCATGTAGCAGGAATGCTATGTGACCATGCAGGATAAAGAGAAAGAAAATGTTGCAATGATTACTTGTATGGTAATGAACTAGTATTATCATTAAAACTTTGGGTAATGATACACCCTACTTTCTTGAGTATTTATCAAAAGGTATAAGAAAACTTTGTCAGTCATGAATATTTTTTATACAATTTCTGGAGAAATGGTGTAGGATGTTTATTCTAAAGTTTATATTGTAAATTAAATTTCTATTGCTGTGTTGATCAAAATGGGATGTGAAATTATTATTGAAAAATAAGCGGAATGTTTATTCTAAAGTTTACATTGTAAATTAAATTTCTATTAATGTGTGTTGATCATAGTGTGGAATGTTTATTCTAGAGTTTACATTGGAAATCAAAGTTCTATTGCTGTGTGTTGATCGTGATTGGATGTGAATTTATTATTGAAATGAGGGAATTGTGATGAGGAATGTATAAATCTGAATTGTTTTGGAGTGAAGGAACATAAGTGTTGTATAAATTAATTGGAATGATAATATTAATTCCAAGGGACTTAATCATTTGTTCAAAGTTAATAATTTGATTTTCCATTTTTTTAAAAGGATGTTAGATGGTTATAATTCTCAGAATAGTTCTAGAAACAGTACTTCTTTGTTGATTTGCTTGTTTTTTTTGTTCTTGTATTTGGGTACAGGCAGCCAGACAATTGTACACTGTTGTGACATTATTTCTGTGCTGTTGCTTTTGTGTTTGTTTAGAAACTTGCAGATGTCTGTGTACTACAGTTTTCATTAAATGTCATTGTTTGTTTTTCGTAACATTGCACTTTCTTTTCTTTTTCGTGGGAAAGGTGTGGAACAACGCAGGCAAGAACCCTCCTTTAGTCCTCGATTTCCTATTAAGGAAATTTAAATTATCAATATTATTATTATTATTATTATTATTATTATTATTATTATTATTATTATTATTATTATTGCATCTCGATGACCAACCGCGGACGGCCCCTACCCACGCCGCCGCCGTCCGTTTGATAAAGCGTTGCGTCACAATATATATATATATATATATATATATATATATATATATATATATATATATATATATATATATATAGTAAGTTACTTCCACTAACACACTGTGTCGTAAGAATTCACATTTTGTGGAACCTTGATACCAAAAAGTCGATTGACGGCCAAATGTACGTCTGTCTGTCCGTTGGTCCGTCTGCCTGTGGACAACGCTAGCGCCTAAAACAATCAGCCGGTTTTCTCCAAAATTCGTACTATCTGATCGATCTTAACGAAATTGAGGCACTGAGAGTTTGAAACGGATATTTAGTTGTTTGGGAGTACTTAGCATGAAAACTCAACAATATTTTTAGAATTTTCTAAAAAATAGCTCCAAAGGTATTTTTTAAAACTCTGGTCTCGGGTAGCAAACAGGACACTTAAAAAAAGCAGGTCTCATTTTCATTAAAATACTGATTTTTTAAATTTTAAAAGCTTACTATATTTTCGCCGTCGTCTTACAAAATCAATATTGTATTTAAAGATGTTTTCTTTAATGAAATTTGTTCTTCAAAGACATGTTGAAATCAAGTGTACAATTTTTCAAAAATTTGAGTAATTTTTGCGTAATTTTGCGTTTAATATAGGCAATGTTCAAACAACTATTTTCTCTAATAATGCTAATTTTCTCTTTTCATTTTTTCCCCGCATGTATCAAAGAACGATAAAAAAATTGGTGCTACTTCCATTTCCGGGAAACTCTCCATATGTTCGAAAATTTTAAAACTAAAATATTGAACATTGACATTTTGTCTTAAATAAAATCTATTTTAAAAGATTAGATCTTCACATAGTTTCATACAATTCTGCTTGAAGTTAATACAATTTATAAAATCTCATTTTCTCAAAAACGGTTCCAAATGTCTTGTAATTTTTTTCCCCGTGTAGAAAAAGAGCTGCTTTAAATGGGGTAGGTTTCATTTTCATTGAACTCTATGAATTTCCGAAAATTGCGAAACGTTAACATTGCATACCCAATATTGGAGATCAAGATTTATATCTTAAATAAAATCCGTTCTAAAAATTTAAATCTTTAGGGAGGTCGCATAAAATTTTTAATTTTTGGATAATTCCTGAATGAAGTTAATACAGTTTAAAAAAACAGTTTCTCATGAACGGCTCTATTTATTTAAAATTTGTCCACAGATAGAGCAAAGGGCTTACAAACGGCGTAGGTTTAATTTTCGTTGAACTCTGTTGTCTTTTTCGAAACTTGCGTGTTGGAAACAATGGAAGAGAACATTCCTTATTAAACGTCGTCAAAAATGATTACGGTCGATCGACCGCGTGATTTTCGGTACAGCAAACGGCCAGTTAATTCGATGGCCGAGTTCGAGACGCCACGAGGGAAAAAAGTTTACTCCTTGGAAGCAATTTGTAGGCTCCTTGTAGTAGTATAATATTGCGGAGCCATTACAAACAATGCGAGAAAGTAGTTGTTGTTGTAGCGCCAATTAGAGACAATTGCACCTGAAGCGACATACTCATAGAATACTGCGTCCAGTGACTGTGCGGAGGGGCGGAGCGTGAGAACCAGTACCAACTTGCACGGCGTTCGCCGCCCAGTATGAAAAGCTTCACTGGCGGCTCTAGTGTCCAACGAGCCGTGGATCGCACGGCACCGTGCTGACCACGGACGCCGTTGACGGCCGCCGACGGCGCGGCGCCGGCGCCGGACAATGTGAAAAGTTCCCCATTCAGCCTGTGAGAATCAAACAAGCGCGGCGCGATGCCGTGAACTGCGGAAGGCGGGCGCCGACCCGTCTGAAAGCGGTCAAATATGTGTACGATTTATATACTCAACATGTGCCAATTTCCATGTTATCTTACTCAGAAAAATATATTGGAATGCTGT
>BLKR01008318.1:0-21861 GCA_011170035.1 Teleogryllus occipitalis
ACATGGTAGATCACAAAATTCTTCTCTCAAAAATGGAGAATATAGGAATAAGAGGTGTAGCCTTAGAATGGTTCAATCAGTTCCTCTCTGAACGGGAACAAATAGTCAAAATAGGTAACTGTTACAGTAATTCAGGCACAGTCAAAAAAGGTGTACCGCAAGGATCTGTGTTATCAGCGATCCTTTTTCTTATATTCATTAATGACTTCTTAAAAATTCAGTTCCCAGGAAAAATAACAGCTTTTGCTGACAACATTGCTTTTACTTTTTCTCGCAATGACGAGCACCAACTTCGGAATGATATTGAAGACAGTTTTATGATTCTAAAAAAAATGGTGTAGTAGTAACAAAACGAGTGTTAATGTAAGAAAAACTAAATACATGAATATGGGTTTTGCTGATTTTAATTTTAAATATAATATTAAGTTCCATGATCTTAATTGTATTCAAAAGCTGACATGCAAATGTGAAACAATTGAAAAAGTCAACTATTTCAAATACTTAGGAATAATAATAGATAACAAAATGACTTGAAAAAACCATATAATTAGTATACAAAAATATTTAGGGGGTAATATAAAAAAATTCTATTATCTACGAAATTTTTGCGATATCCATATACTTAGAATTCTGTATTACGCACTAATCAATTCAAAACTGCAATATGGAATCCATCCAAATGTGGAGAGGCACATTCATGACATATATTAAGAAACTAAGAATAAGTCAAAACAAATTTATCCGTATTATCTATAAAAGAAATAAGACTGCTTCTTCACTTCCTCTTTATGAACAACTAAATATTTTATCATTACAACATCTTTTTGTGTATAAAGTACTATAAATATATTATGTCAAAAGCGGAAATAATTTAACTGAGAGAATATTTCACAATTACAGTACATGTAGTGAAGCCACTAATCAAATTAAAAAGCCCAAAATTCATAAATCTCTAATATCAAGAACCTTGTTGTTCATTGGGCCTCAAATATATAATCAATTACCATTAGCTCTGAAATATAGTAAATCCTTAAATATTTTCAAACACAAGATAAAGATTTGGATTTTAAAACACGATGATAATGATATAAACAAGTTAACTGAAATATTGCAATAAAAACTTTTTTTGCTGCATAAATTAAATATAAATTCATTTATGTAAATATATATTTTGTCTAAGTAAATATACCAATTTTATCTCTGTAAATTTTCACTTATTGTATAATTTAAAGTTAGGTTTTTTATTTTGTATGTTCACAAAAAATTATATTGCAAATGTTAAAAATTAGAATATTGTAAAAAAACACGCCACACATAAAAAAATACTATGTAGAAGTTGACAGATAATAAATTATAAATTCAGTATTGCTAACCATCACAACTGGTTATCGATGGTTAGTAATTCCAAGACACAACAATGTACATTATCTCTGTAAAATAAATATCATTATTATTATTATTATTATTATTATTATTATTATTATTATTATTATTATTATTATTATTATTATTATTATTTTAAGGAATGCATTATATATTGTCATTAAAAAGAGAACATACCTTTAGTTGTCTCCATGATTTACTTTTACCTCATGATAGCAATAAGTCAAATCGTAAGTTGTGAGTGCATAACTCATTCACAACTGCCAGAGGTAAAATTCTCCTTGCAACTGCAAGTAGGTAAGTATAAGTTTTGTATACATTCTGTGCAAATCCCTAAAGCATTCTTATTTCTTTCCGACACACGCTGTGTTCGAAGTCGACTACAGAATTTTTTTATCGGCTAAGGTGTATCATTTTGTTTTCACAAAAATTGTAGCGAGAATGGGTAGAGAAAGTCGGAGCAATCTGGGGCGCTTTTCTGTTTCAAAAATTGCTGCCGCGACCGTGACGCGAGCCGGGGAAGTGGAGGGTATGAAGTAAGGAGGTTGGCCCTACGCCACGGCGGCAGGCTCCCGAATGTATGATTGAAAATGGGTGAGATATGTCATGGTGGTGACCTGGCGCGCCAGCTTGCGGATGTCAGGAGAACTTCGTGGATCCTAGAACGGTTACGTGGCGCTCGTGGCGCCTTACATCGGCCATGGTGCGTGACGTCACGCTGCCAGGTGCGCCAGCTTTGAGCAAATGGGAGTACCACTTCCATAAATTGTGTTGGGATCATAGACATATAGTACTAGACTGGCAACGTCCTATCTCGTAACATTGGCGCTAGTGAAGCCAAAATCTTGCGCTCGTCGCCATCTTTTGTCACTACAGGTTCGTTCGCTGCCTATGCTGTACGTGTTAAATTAATGAGCTTTTTTTCTTAATTTCGAATTATTTCCGTTGTGTTTTGTGATTTCTGAATCACTTCCACCGCCATGGTGAATACTTGCGTCGTGTTTGGATGCAATTTTTCGAATTCGCGACACAAGGGAAAAGAAATTGGAATTTCAATACACCGGTAAGTTACTACCTTTTCTTTACCTAGTTACTGAATTTTACTGACTGTTGACGATTTTTGATGTTAAGATTGTATGATTAAAAGACTAATTAAAATTGAGTAAGAAAAGAATAAGTTTGTGTTGATTAAAGTTCCTGAGGAGTGATTTGTAAATCTAACCTCTAATGCCTTTTTGTTTTGTTCTGATTTTGATTAGTTTTACAAAGCGAGAAGATTGCAGAAAAGCATGGGTTACTGCCATTAGGAGGGAAAACTGGCAACCAACATCTGTGTCTGGTGTTTGCTCCCAACATTTTCGTCATTGTATGTGTAAAGAATGTAATTTACTTTTGGGTTCAGCTGACCTCCATTTCGATCAGGTATTCATCCAGTTTCCCTTGATTCATGAGCAAATGCTGAGATGGTCCCTTGCCTTGCTTCTGGATATTTAAATGTAGCTTTTTATCCTCCTCTTAAATGTCAATACAGAATGGAAACTAGTTCTGTTTTTTACTATAAAGCAATAAAACCGATTTAAAACTTTGATATTAATTGTTTTATTTCCCAAAAATATTTCCTGTTCAATATAGAAGTTTTTATTAGCAACTGTACGTCGAAAATTTGTGTTCTTAGATTTTCTAAGAGTTCATTGACGTATAGCAGTATATGTCCATGAGTGATAGTGTAGTGACCCAATATGGCGGGGGGCGCAATCAGTTGGCTTCAAAAAGAATCGTTCATCGCCAGTCTAGTACTATATGTCTATGGTTGGGATCAAGGACATTATAATGTATGGTCTTGAGCTACTCTTTAAGGTTTGTTGCTTTGCTTCCCGCCTTACAGCGAATCGTGTCTTGACTTATTTATATTCTTGAGAATAAATGTTTAATAAACATATTTTCTCAAGGAATAAATTTTTCGGATTTTTCAAGAATATTTAACATGGTATTATCAGCGTACGTTTTCTTGAGCCCCCATTTCGCTAGATATGAGTGGGCGTTTGGTTATTTCGACGGCAGGTCTCGTGTATCATATCTGTAAGCTCAATTTTCGACGTAAAATTGTTTCTATTACATGATGTATATTTATCACATTTTTGTTGACAACGGTTGTTGTTAACTTTTATTCTTAATTCAGCGAATGTCTAAATTCATCTAACGTTTTCTTGAGCCACGGAATTCGTACCCCCACACCTTTCAGTTCCTACGAATTCCGTGGTTCAAGAAAACGTATGAGTGTAATAAGGGTAAGCCAGTTAACATCGTTAAGCAAGACCAATTTTAATTGTATATTGGGAGATTCATTTTACACTCTAGCTTATTTGTGATGTTTATGATGTCGTTATTTCGTAATTATAATATGTTGCTTATGATAGCACCAGCAGGTGAGGTATCGTAAACAGCGTAAAAAGACTTTAAGGTAAATGAGTTTATTTACGTTTTCTTAATATATGTAATTAACAAGAATCATTCGATTTATTATTATTATTATTATTATTATTATTATTATTATTATTATTATTATTATTATCTGTGGAATTTATCAGCGGCGTAAAGCGCACCACCGTGGTGAACATAGAAGCCCCGTTCGCCAACTGGGCCCATTAGGGTCCACGAAATTCTCTCAGTATCAATATGCCACCCTGACATATTTTATCTACTTTCCAACGCTCTCTCTGAGAGCCTGCCGCCGTGGCGTAGTGCCAACCTGCATGCTTCCTATCCTCCCATTCCTCGGTTCGCGTCACGGTTGCGGCAGCGTTTTTTTTTAGAAACATAAAAAGCCCTGAATTCCTGCGTTCATCATTTCCAGTCCCTTTCCGCTCCATTTTTCGTGAAAAAAAATACACCTTAGGGGATCAAAAAATTTAGTCAACTTGAACACATTGCGTATGTCGAAAATCTGTGGAAAATAAATGTTTTGCATTAACAACGGCTTGGAGAAATGCGGGTAGTGGGGATATTAGTTACGAAAATGGCCACTAGGTTTTATGAAGCAATACCAACCTCTGGAAAATCAAATACACGCCTTCGTAACTGTCTGAATAATTTGCGTTTTAACTTTCTTGGGAATTCGAGGTATTCCTCCTGTGAAGATTCTGGACCTATTTCGGTCATTTCCTTAGACTTTTTAGAAAAATACGAACAGAAATTCTCGTGATATGGGCTGTCCGCGTTGAAGGCTGAGGTGCCTACGTTTCGACCAACATATCTTGGTTTTCTTCACTTCACTGCGGCATGTAGGTCTCTGACGTCTATCCCTTACGGGATTCTTCATGTCTGGTGATATTACTTTTGGACTCTTACTGGTTCAGCGCCCCCTACGGGAATTGGAGACCAAGGGTTTGGGTGGGTGTCGGAAAGACGGGTTATTTTGTTTGAGGCTGTGACGAGTTATTTCGTTGTGAGTTATGGTGGGTTGGTCAATTGCTTGTAAGTTTTGAGTTAACGATGGGCTTTTCTTTAAGTTGGATGTTTTTGGAATGATTATTGTCACGGCGGTCTGCCTTATCTGGTTGTGATTGACGCCGGCCCGGACGTAGCTCAATCGGTTGAATTGGATGGTGGAAGGAAGTTGACGAGAGTTGTTTCAATCAGATTGAAGTTATTCTAGATTAATAAATGTGAGCTTTATTTCTGACAGGTGTCAAAGAAGTTACACTGTGAATTTTAAGTAAAATTAACCCTACCTAATGAGCTCATAAAAAAAATTAAATTAAATTATAAATTGGGTTCTTATTCATAAATCACAATAGCCAATGCGCGGCAACGCTTACATAAAAGAAGTTGTTTTTACTTATTTTTCTCTTACTCAAAAGTCCAGAAACGCTTGAAGAGCGCGGAGAGAAACCTGGAGCGTAGGTTTATTTTGCCTGATGGCGGCTGATGGCGAAGAGAAGCCGGCACTTCGGTAGCGGGGTGTCCTCGGGTCGGTGACCTCATCAGCTGGGGGCTGTGGGCTCGGGAAAGGGCCTCCCTTGGCGGCAGCCGTGGCAGCGCCTCCTGCACCGGTCGCCCTGGGATGTGGCGGCGTCAGGACGCGTCCGCTAGAGGAAGCCCGGGGTGCATGGGCCGTCTCCACCTCTCGGAACGACTAGCGGCGACTCCACATCAGGTATCGGTTGGCGGCGTGGCTCAGAAAGATGACGAAAGTCACCAGAAGATACAGGCAAGCATTAACCTGTGGCTAGCTTGGTGAAATAATAACTGGCCGTTTTATGCACAGTGGCGTAATGGTCACGAATTAAAGTACCAATCTCGGCGAAACGATCTGAAATCGAGAAGCCATTCCTTTCTGTGCGTGAGCCTCTCGTGAAACTCCTCGGCCGAAAATCAAATCGAGAGTCTTTTGGATTTTTGCTCCGTGCGTACGAGCCCTTTGGTTCCCCCTCCCCAAATTGCTTACTTGCTTTCGAAATCACCCCTTCCCCTGTCATTTGTGATCTGATTGGCCCAAACCTATGGCGTCGTGGTTTATTCTTCACCAATCAGATGTCCAGATTCTCCAAAATTTTCCGTCAATTCGACCTTTTCCCTCTCACTCTATCTTTAAGTGTGTGCACGTGCGCAATGGCCGTTTTCATAAACACTCTTTTCAATAAACAGAGTTAATAAACGATCATGTACTTCCCGACCGGGGAATCACCTAAAGAAAAATATCGGCTCCGAGGACAGTGAAGCATTCATAAGGGTGAGCCCTGTCAGCGCACGGCTGTGGGTCGTAAATCCCTTTAGAAACGGGCGATTTCGGAGGGGACCTGCCAGCGGCGGCGGCGGCGGTGGTGGCCCCAGCGTGTCTCGACACACATGTCTTTTGTTCACAAATAATTTTTATTATAACACGTAATAATAACGTGCCGCCACATTATGGTAGTTTGATGTTGCCGTGTTTTGAGTGTGGTCCAGGTGTTTCGGTCTTTTTTGATCAGTCATTTGTCAGTCCAATGTTGGTTTTTGTTTCGTCTAAGTTGGTGGTGGAGGAAGTTTGTGAATGAGTAGTGAGTGTTTTTTAGAAGAGGTAGATCGACGAGTTCTGTTGATATTGATAGCGTGTGGTTTTATGTTTTGAAAGGTTGTGTCGGTTGTGAACCTTGTAATTTGGTTTACGGCGGAATTGTGGATGAATGAAATATGTTGGATTTGATGGGATTCGCGGATGTCATTAAACTTAGTATAGATTTGGGGGCCAAAAACGATTATAAGAATTCGGTTTTCTAGTCGGGTGAGAAGTCATTTATTAAGGGATGTTGTGGATCAGGTGATATATGTGTATGTGGCTACGGGGCAGATATAAGTATGGTAGATGAAGATCTTTTTTGTTGGTAGATATGGAGGTGTTGGTGGATAAGAAGTGTGTTCAAGATGTTCATGATACGGTGTGCTTTCCGGATTTTTTCTTGGATATGAGAGGACCAGAGAAGTTTATTATTGAAAGTGATGCCGAGATATTTAATTTCGTTTTTACAGGGTATTGGTTGGTGGTTAATTTAAAGGCGAGGTAGGTATAAGGGTGTAGTGCTGTAGGCTGTGCTCAAGGCTATAGTGCGCCAGGTTTATATGTTCTAGATGGGTCAGGCTGTAATATGCTAGATGATCGCCAAATTAGGCGGGGTCGAGCTAGATTGTGATTGGTTGTGTCGGCCAATCGGCCGCGACTGGGTGGAAGTCGATCGGATGGCAAAGAATGCTCAGGGATGGGGCGGCATAGGACGCCCGGACAGCGTGTGCGTTATGTAAAATTCTCATCAGTGCTCTCGACGAACTGTTACCTTCAACTGTTTATTGCGCTAGGGATAGGGAATCTAAAGCATCGTTTAAACAGAAAGCAAAGTTGCGCGGGTAATACATAATACATCTGCGACACAAGCAGCTAATAACATAGTTGTAAGGCATATACTTATAGAAAGTCTTGACCTTCCAAAGAAGGTGACATGACTGCGCGTCGACGTTACCGGATCATTACATGAGCGTGTCGCCTACGCTCAGGGGTGCATTATCTGGCACATGGAGCTATGAATACATTCCTAGCTCCATGATCTGGCACCTCCTCGAACAGAAGTGACGTTTCTGCTCGCTTCCGGTCAAAAATCGGCTCTGACACACTACTTTCATCTATCCGAGTAAATATCACAAAAAATTCACAAGGAGTGGTACAATTGACCACGGAAGAAATTATTAGTGCTACAACAGAACATACTTTCTTGAATTATTTCTAACTTGGAATTTTTTAAAATTCAGAAATTTCAAGGAAACTGAAACCTGCATCATTCTTTTAAGCGTCCATTGTCATATCCGTAGAAATAACTAATGAAAAAACTTTAGCTGTTTTTGAGAAAATGTTCTTTCACAAATTGTATTAACTTCATGAAAGAATTTCGCGAAAACCACTCATTGTTGTTTTAAATGGACCTGACCTTTTTAATGATTTGATTCTTTGGAATATATTTCATTGAAGATAAAAATCTCGATCTTCAAATTTGATCTTTTGCTATCTTACGTGTTTTCCAACTTTTCAAAAAGACGGTTCACAGGAAATAGGACTATCACATTATTATCGTTCTTTGTTACATAGGAGTAGAAAATTTAAAGAAAACGTTGGAGCCATTTTGGAGAAGATAATTCATTAATAATTATTTCAATTTCATGCAAAAATTTTGAAACATATTTTCGAAGTTATTCATGACGTTATTTGAGAGGATTAACTTAATAAAGAAATTAAAAAGAAAAACCGGTACATTTAACCTAACTCTACCCTACTGCTGGAAAATATACTATCAAAAAACTTTTTTCATCATTGAATTATTTATAGTTAAAATGTTGGGAGGGGATTCTGGGGCTCAAGAAAATGTGCGCAAATGGTATTTTTCCATACGTCACAGACAGTTTTTACTTTTCTTTGACTAAATAATTCAAATCAAATAAATCGCAAGAACTTGTATGCGCAAAACACGATGTCATCAGATGTAATGAATTATCTGGCACCACTTAAAGCCACGAGATGTGAAGAGCCTCTTTCGGCAGCTGACTGACTTAAGTGTATTCCTAGGCGCGCCACTCGGAAGTACTGGGTGTCTTGTTTTTTTACTCAATCTTAGGACGGAGGAGGCATTGCGAAAAATATAAACACAAGTATATACAAGAGTGTTTTATTCTGTACGCAATTGAGGAATTCGTGTTATTCCCTAACCTCGTACCTTAAACTCAATCTCAGAGAGTAGAAATACCGTACTGGCACGAAAGAACATTATTTACTGATCTTTTCAATTCTTTCCCAATTGAGTATTGGGGTCCTGCAGGATCTTAGGGCCTATTCTCTTTTATACATAAACGATACGCCCTCGATCAATATGCCTTTGCAAATAGTTTTTATTACACTAGAGCGATTCTTTTCTTATCTATCCCTTCCAAAAATGCTCATTTCCATCTGAATTCAGAATTCAACTCATATATGAATTGGGGAAGGGATCCCAGAATTTAAGAAACCATGCACAGAATATTATTTTCCCCATAGTACGTCACACACATTTTTTAACTGTCTTTGCCATTAAGCTGTAGCACTCCGGGAACACCGAGCTCTCACATGGAGTGGCGAAAAAATCCCAGGGCTGACCCACAACACTGCTTCCCCGTCGTGTTCGTCGTCAACTTTGCCCGGTTGTTCCTAAAACGATCTGGGGAAGGATGCATGCATTATGAGGCTTGTGCATTCATTACTCATGAAACGACTAGAAAACCTTTAACAATGTGAATTTAATAGATCAAATATTATTCTGGAAATACTCGAGGTGAAGCCTCTGGCCACAAGGTTTCTGAATCTAAATCTAACTTTTATAGTGGTCGTTAACGTAATTAACGTGTATTTTTCAGACATTTTAAGCGTTTAAAATTATTATAATTATATGACTTAATTTTATTATTATTAATTTATTATTAAAATTATATGATTTTAAGGTTTGATTCGCATAAAATGCGTCGGTAATTATGCGTTGGACAGGCTCAAGGAGGTTTTATGTTAACACGAGGACCGAAGGCCCGAGCTTCGTCGTGGAAATGCGTAGCAAAGCTTCACAATTCCGCGGAAAAACTTCTGATTTGAAGGAAGGAAATTCGGATTCAAACTCCAAACCAATGTAAATGACTTGTGTCTCGAAAGAGCAGAAGCTCTCCAATCGCTCGGCGGCAACGTCTTCGCGGCCTCGCTTGAGCAGTGCGTTCACGGCCGGAAGAGCAGTTCGGTGGAGTTCACCGGATCTCGAGATTCGCGCCTCGTATCGACCACGTGATGGTCGGCGGCAGCGGCGCCGATGGTGCTAAGTGCCCGTGGTCACGCTCGCCGCTCTCCTGAGAACCAAGTTCTCTCGGACACGAACACGTGAAACTGCCATACTTACTGGACCTTACTAGATGCTCACTCTGATACAAGTGACAAGTTGCGAACTGCCTTTATGCTCTCTCCGATATAAGTGGCCGACATAGATTTCGGCTGCGATTCATGTTGACGCCCCCCCCCCCCGCGTCTACGTGAGTCGCAGGGGGTACGCGCGTCTGGTTCACGCCGTTAGGCCCGTAAAACCCACGTCAAGCGTGGGCGCCCAAGCGTGGTGTCATGGTATGCTACGATCCACTGATGAAGAAATAAACAAATTTCTGAAGATTAAAGGTTTCTACCAGTTAGCTAATCAGCTAAGCTTATTTCCTGCTTCATTGGAGCTAGTGGAATCATGTATTGCACTTGTGACTCGTTGTAGCGTGAGTCTGGAGGAACACGCGGAGATCTCGCTTCTCACAAATTTAACATGTTTACTAGCAAACAGTTTTCCACCTTTACTTGCTCTATTGCCTTGTGTTCATGACACAGCTCTCACTCACAACCTAATCATATTTCTGCGAGAAGTCTTCACTAAGGTAAATACTCTTTATTGTTTTTTTCAAAATAATTTTGAATTCCCAAGTGAAGGATTAATTTGATTTCTTTAAAATCGTGAATACGAGCCCTACAAATTTTTTGGTTTTGGTAGTGTTAGTATTTTAGCATTTTTGGAAGATCTATTACATGTCCTGAGTAACTTGCATTGAGAAGCATTGCAAGGATTAGTTGAAATTGTCATGGCTACTGGTCAGCAGTGTTGCAGATCTGACATTGAATTCCCTCCAGATTTTGATACTTATCATCAGTGATTTAAATGAAACATTTTTCCACTGGTGGCTCTAATTGACATTTGACAATTGTGCGCAATAGCAAAACCTCGCTCATTTTCATGACCATGCAAAGCATGCACTGTTGACTATGACACCTTGGGTAATAATAAAATGCAACTTGTTCAACTTAGTTATGAATACTATGACTATGACAACTTTAATTGGTCCAATTCAGTGAATGTTAATTGAATAAAAGCCACATCTGTTTAGCATAAATGTTATATTGAATGAGTAGTAGGGAGTGGCAAGTGTACTCTGAGCTATTGACAACACTTATATTCCTTCCTCTAGCTGGCCCCTATTCTCTTTCTCTCCTCTGCTTGCCATCCTTTCTCTCTGTCCTTTTACTTTTTCCATCTCCTGATACCCCTCCTTGTTCTTTCCCTCTTCTGATCATCTCATTCTTTCCTTCTCTTGAATCCCTTCTGTCCCTACCTCTCCTTCTCCTGTCTCTCCTCCTCTCTCTTCACTCTCCTCTCTCTTGCATACAATTTTTGGTTTTCAAGGACAATAATAATGATTAATGGGCATCTGGGCTGCCTTGGAAATTAAAAAGGTGTAAAATGAAAGGCATTGAATGTCTTTCATGATTTTAGCACTTTTTATTCTTGAATGAAAAACTCTCTCTAAAGTTAATTTTATGAGTATTTTGGCAGCCGTAGAAACAACCTATGTTACTATTTTGTCTTTGTTATAGAATTTTATTACCGAAATAGATTCATATTATTCAATATCTTCCCTTTCAGATGGAACAAAAGTTTGTTTTCTTCTTGTGGGAACTCATGAATAGCACTGAAAACCTGTTAGCACCAACAGATTTTCGTGTTTGTGAAGAGCTTAAAGATCAGCTTGAGACTTGGGGCATTGGAGGAAATACTGAACAATGTTCCTGGCAAGATGAAGTTCGTTTGTTGATGGAAGAGCTAGAATGACAACCAAAAATTTGGGAAAAGCACAATGAAAGTGCTACGTTAAGGTATGCAGATTCTTCATTCAGCTGCGTTTTTACTTTCATTGTGCTTCTCCCAAATTCTTACTGTTATCAGCAGAAATATTTTGTTAATGAGCCTTGTGCAGGTGTATCGGTAAATGTTTAACATCTCAATTATCTTCAGACCCCTAAAAGTTTTTCAAATGCAGTTTTCTTTTACAAAAATTAGCTGAATATTTAATTTCATAAAGTATAGTACCAACGGTGGTATTATTAAAGAAATATTAAAAAATATTTGTAATATTTTTATAAAATGATCTAGAACTTCATGTCTAGTTTCAGATACTTTACTTTACAAGATTTATGAATTACACATGTTGACTTCACCAGCGCTAGCCATGAACTGCCGGATATACCACTAGATCACAATACCCACAGTACACGCTAGGTGGCAGCACTAATCCTGACAATATTGATAAATAATTATTAGATAAATGTGTGTATTCCATGTTTTATTTCTTTGTAGCAAGTGACCGAGAATGTGGCCAGTACAAAGTTAACATTTTGAAAAAGGAAGTAGATAAAATTTTACAAAGTACACTAAAAACTATGAAAGGCAGAACCTCGATAAGGCTGAAACATACCTTCCCGGGAAGACAATCGCGGAACAAACTATTTTCCAATGCAAAATACACTGGATAAGCCGGAAACCTGCCTAACACGGAAACAGAATGGGATTTTTAGTACAAAGGTATTAAAAATTCTGGATAAGACGGAAAACAAATATGGTTTTAAAATTAAACATTGACTTGTAAGTGTGGCGGCATCGTACTGCGAGACATTCGGAGCTGTGCTTGCCTATTCACTTTCTCAGCTACTCTTGTCCAAACATTATATTTCCCACACTTCTCATGTGAAAGCTACTGTTTATTTGTAATAGCACTGACCTACACAAGCCCATGTGGCGAAAGCAGAGACAACAGGAAGAACAATCCTTCTACAGTTCTTTTAATGCGTGATTTGGGTTCAATGGTTCTAGATATTTACAGTTGTTCAGTTCAACGAGTTGCAGGTATTGTGTCAAGTGTTTGTGATGTTAGGCGGCAAATTGAAAACTCTTGGAGAGAAAATTAGACTAATTGAAGAACATTTAAGCAACACTTCTGTCAAAGTTTTCACAAAGAAATCTTAAGTTGGGGAAACTCGAATGCAATCCCAGACAGAAAAACAGACAAAATTAAGAATGAGTGGTTAAAATAATTTTTTAATTGGTATTTTCATAATATTCACAATGTTTCTAATTCATCATCGGTTCCTACAAATTTTGAAGAAAATAAATAATGTTTCTTTTACATTTTATGGAATTCTTTGTTTTATTAGACTTCGCGTTGCAATTCTCTGTGCCATTTTCTTTGAGATGTCTTCCTGAGATGTCTTTATTTCTTTGAAATGTAATTTTAGGCAAAATAAGCTACTCATACAACCCATTGCATGAGTAGCAATGTACATTTTTTCTAATTGCACTACTAATATTACAATTAACAATAATTATCCTCAAAACTAATACGAAGTACTTTTATTCTGAATTATTTAAATTTCATTCGTTTTGTTCATCACCATGTTTTTTTGTTGTTTTTTCTTAACAATAATTTGACTAGCGATGAATTGATAGTTGTTTATTTATGTTGCTAACGATGTTAAATTTCTTAACATACTGGTAGCTACTAGTGCACTTAACAAACCTGTAGTGTTAACAGGAGTTAAAGACCCATGTGACTGAAAAAATGAACAGCAAATTAGTTTTAGATAGTTTCATTAATGTTGCAATTTCCAATTAAAAACTCACCAGTTCATTTACAAAATTCGTTTTCATTAATTACTTGAAAATTACTCATAGATTTTTTTCTGTTATCCTTCTTTCCAACTGTTAATTTCATATTATGCATGTAGTAAAATTTAAATGTTATGTGGGGTGTTGCACGCATTCTGTGCAACTGTTCATGTAAGGATTTCCTGCTCAGCTGCTAAAGTATTAAGAGATCATTTGACTGTTTTTACCATTGTATATTTACAGAATTTATTTCAAGACTTTTCTAATTATTTACAATGTTTATTTGCTGCAGGAGTGTGTATAAATTTGAAGATCTAATGAAAACTGTGGCTGAAGCAGCAATGAGCATTACACGTCTTTTAGTGGAGGCTCTGAACAGCGAACACAAATTTTTCATGGAGCATATCAAGCTGGCATATAGCGAGAATGTCCAGATTCGCATTAAGTGGCAAAAGATTGTGCAACAACTAACACACAAGAGACCTGTGTGGTTCTTTTCCGAATCATATCCACAGTCATGGTAATTGGATGCTACAGAAGGCCCAGCAAAAGTGAGAAACCGCTTGCAGAGATGTCATCTGAGCATTCAAAGTAAATACCTCATGTCTAGCTCACAGCAAAAATCTTGTAATTATTTTTCCATCATTTGCCTTTTCCTCTAATGACAGTTTTCATGTTTGTACAATAGATGTCCACTATAGCACATTTCTACAAGATACAGATAGAATAATGTAGTGAAACATATTTTCCCAAGACAAAATTACATTGTATTAAATTTTCACTTTATATGTTTGGATTGGAGTAGATTGTGCAGCATAAGTGATTTTTGTTTTAATTATAATATATTAATACAATGTTTTGCATATATTTTTTCCTCCTATAAGAAAAAATGATGCTAATCATTTGTATTCTAAAATATATTAAGCTATTTCATGGATTATATTATTAAGCACATTCATGGATAAAGAATGTCTCATAAAATGTTTTTATATGGGACTGCTATTGCAATTGTTTAATAGTATGCAGATTCATTTTTATTTTATTCTTTTCATTAGCTTTTGTGATATTTTTGTTATTTTTGCAGCAGATCTAGCAAAGAATGAAGATCCATTAGTATATTATTTGTTTGAACAAGATAAGCAGTCCTCCACTTCTAATGCATACTAATGAGAAAATCCAGCACATGTGCCCAGCTAGAGTTATTACACCAACCAATGAAGTTCCTGGGGAGTTACTTATTGGGGAAAGTTGTTTGTATTTTGTTGCTGATGATAGTATTCTTGGCACTGACTTGTCTGAAGTAAGTGAATAACATAGATGAGGCATTCAGAACAAAGTGACCAACCCCAACCAATGCATTCTGAAAACTAAGGTCATAAATTTATGATTTCATGCTTTTATGCTTTCATGGCAATTAGAGTCCCTAATTTCTAGATTTCAGAGTTATTGTAATGTCTGTTTCTGATAGAGTTAACGAAATAGTGTTGTTAAAAATATCACACTTTTTTGTGGGATACTCCATTTTTGCTCGAATTTAAGGGTTTGCTAAAATCACAGAATCATCCATTTCTCCTTTGAAGTTATATTTCATTTTTGTTATATTGATTGCGATCATCATTTGCCTCTATCTCTTCTCTGCCCCTGCTGGACCCATATGTAAATGGGCCTTGCATGCATTTAGCAGCGCTTTTTAGAGGTCACTGCTGAAATGTTTGCTTTGTTGCAAGCCGCTCACCTTTGGCATCGTCTGAGCACAGTGGGATGTAATGGTGGCTCACCACAATTGCTTACAATGTGCTGACACAATGCTGACAGCTTGATGCTTCAATTTTTACAGATTACTGTTCGAAATTTAAAATACAAGAAACAATCTCTTTTGCCCCTTGGGAGACAATAAATTCATTTCTGACACTTTAAATCATGGTAGTGAAGACAAATGATCTGTAACTGCTCATTATAACTGTCCAACTGCCCAAAACTGCCGGAGTACTTGAATATTTAAAGTTTTCATTAAACTAAAAGTTATCACTATAATACCCAAGTTCGTGGATTCGTAGGCTTCCACAGCCAGAGTCATTGGATTCTTGGCTGTCCAGGATGAACCATGTTTTAGTCAATGGAGCAAGCAACTGCTCCATCGACTGAGACACGGCTCATCCCCGACAGCCATGAGTACGTTCCTTAGCAGTCAATGTATCTCTGCATGAACCTTCTGGAGAACTCTCAGATTTTTTTAAATTACAGTTTCTTCTGGGATATCAATTCCATTTTTTCAGTCCCACAATTTGTGGCAGCAATTTTCTTTTAAAAGAAGCTCACCTCCAGAGGAATCTGAAACTGGTGGACGAAATGATAAATAATAATTTTCATTAAACTTTCCAAAACATGAAATGGGACATAGGATTTTCTCTTCTTTGCTGCCACACTAATATTTAAATCAAAAACAAAATATTTAACTTTATAATAATGTGAATTTGCAGGAACAAAAGAATATCATTTAACTTAGTCTGCTTCTGTGCACAATGAAATTTGTTAACCATTCATTGAGAGAACTAATTAGGGTTATTATTTGAAAATTAATGATGAAGATACAACAAAAGGTTGGAAGCTTCTCTTCTGTTAATCTTGCTTTTCAATTTTTTTTATGACAATAACTCTTTTGCACAGGAAAATGTGGGTTAGTCTAGTCTCGCTCTGAATGTTCCACATATTTTTGGTTATTTTGTTTTAACTGATAACTACCAGCTGACATTTGAAAATGTGTGTAGGTTACTGCAGGTAGTTTGGATGTGTCATCAACTGCAGGGCAATTTGAAAATGTGAAGGAAATTCATAATAGAAGATACCAGCTGCAAGAAAGAGCATTGGAAAAATTCCTAATGAATGTAAAGTCTTACCTGGTTGCATTTCAGTCAGTGAAGGTTGGTACCCATTTTTCTTGAGCTCATATATTAATTTTCATAATATATTTAAAGAAAGAGTTAAGTAAGTAAATATTTCTTATTTGTTTCCTTTGTAAGAACGTGATACATTTGTTTGGGAGATTTCTCGGTGCCATCTCCCAAACAGAGTGGTTGGTGATAATTTAAGTAATGTTCAGATGTGGGGTGAGGGTCTTATTACAAATTGGGAGTACCTTACTCAGCTCAACAAAATGGCTGGTCGCTCATTTAATGATCTGCAGTATCCAGTGTTTCCGTTTGTCCTATCTGACTACACTAGTTCAACTTTAAATCTTCATGACCCTAAAGCTTACAGGTATAATTTTTTGTTCTTGAAGCTTTATCAAGCATTTGGGTCTTTTCTTTAATGACTGGGTACTGAATATTTTTATTTAACACTTATTTCACTTGTTCATGAATTTTTACAGAAATTTCAAGAAACCTATGGCTGTTCAAGACAAAATACATTATATAAATAACTATAATGCAAGTACCTTTAATGATAGATAGTTAAATTCATTTACTCAGTTGTTTTACTTTGTAATGAGAAATGATGTGTGCAGTATTTCTTCTCCTTAGGGACGCTTTTATCTGTGGCCTCTGCTGAAGTATAGATATGAAATTTTGATTTTTTGTGCTATTGTTTTCTGTGGGAGAAAAATGTTAACAAATCCAAAACAAAATTTAAGAAATCAGCGATTAAATTAAAATTTCTGTTTCTTGTGTTTTTGTAACAGTATTTGAAACAAGAGCTACAAGAGAGTCAACATTTAGTGTCATTAAATCAAGAACCATATCACTATGGGTCACATTACACCACTCAGGAACAGTTTTACACTTTTTAGTATGCTTGCCACCTTTCACTTGTATGTTTTTAACACATCAAGGTAAATGTTCATTTATCTTGTTTTAATTTTTTGTTTGTAGTTTTGTTATTAAATTGCATGCACAATTGTTCACTTCCAGACAACAACTTTGACTTGTCTGATCAGACATTTCATTTTTTGTATACGACATGGAGACTTGCTAGTTCAGACTCCACTACTGATGTTAAAGAACTTATTCCTGAATTTTTCTAGCTTTCTGAATTTCTGCTGAATAGTGAAGGTAATAATTATTTTTATTTGTTGACCATGGAAACTGATTGAATGCTGTATGATTGTAAATTAATGTTAATATTCTTTGAAGAAAAGACCTTTATAGATAGATAGATAGACATTTATTATTCTGCAGGTAGGTATATACAACCTGGTGGCAGAACTCTACAATTTACATATTACTAATATTAACTTTATTATTTAAATACATAATAATAATAATAATAATAATAATAATAATAATAATAATAATAATAATAATAATAATAATAATAATAATAATAATAATAATAATATTTTTTTGCCTGGGGATGGTGTGAAAAATCTCTACCAGACACCTAGAGAGCCGTGTGGCCGTTTCCCTAGGTAGTGTGAGGCTCGCACCCACTAAAAAACACAAACCCCGTTTCTTCTTGGCCTTGTCCACTCCGGTATCGCTTCTTCAGCATTTCATCAGAGTGGGGCCGTGTTCTTGGCCTATAGGCGTCTCTTCTGTCTTTTGTAGTTTGTCAAGCGTATTTTGTCTTGTGTCGTCGGTTTTGTTTGGTGGGTCTAGTTTGTTCTACGGTTAGTCGTGTTTTGTACTGTTGTCTCGTCGTTTTTCTTCTGTCTCAAGATTCGTGTCACATAGTCTGCGATCGTGATCCAATTTTCGCGGCTGTTTAACATCTTGTCCACCACGTTGTCTGGATTGATGTCTCCTAGCTTTGTTTGTACCTCGTGCTTTAGTACGTGCCATCTCTCGCATTCGAAGAATGTGTGCTGGGCATCGTCCTTAGCGTGGCCGCAGTACGTGCAGTTTGGTCTGTCCACTTTAGCCATCCGGTGTAGGTAGGCTCGGAAGTGTCCATGTCCCGTGAGAAATTGGGTGAGATGAAAATCTGTTTCGCCGTGTTTGCGTGTTGTCCAGGGCTCAACTTTGGGAATGAGTCTGGCTGTCCACCTGCCTTTGTCTTCGTTCTCCCATCTTCTCTGCCACTGTCGAAGAGTGCGTTTCCTTGCCTTTCTTCGGGCGTCTGTCGGGTTTGCCAGAGGTTTCTTGTCATATAGCTCCTTTCGCTCTTGTGCCAGTAGATCGATTGGGATTACTCCCGCGACCACAAAACTAGCGGCATCCGAAACTGTCCTATACGCACTTGTTATTCTCAGGGCTCCTCTTCTCTGCACGGATGTCAGTTGTTTGGAGTACCTTTCGTGCCTCAGCGCGTTGGCCCAGATCTCTGCGCCGTATAGCATAATGGATTGTGCTATGGAGAGCAGGGTTCGGCGCTTATTGGGCTTTGGGCCCTTTGTGTTGCCCATAAGTCTCTCCAGGGCTGCTACAATCTTTGCGGCCTTTTGTGATGCGTTCTTTATGTGTTCCCAGTAGGTGAGTTTGCGGTCCAGTGTCAGCCCGAGGTATTTAACACTTTTTGCCGCTTGGATACTGTGCCCTTGTATTTCCATACTCACCACAGGGTCCAGTCGACGCTTTGTCAAAAGGGTTATCTCCGTCTTGTTTATGGCCAGTTCTAGTTTGTGGTCTGTCATCCATGTCTGTATTCGTCTCATCGTCTGGTTCAGTTTTATTTGTAGGCCCTCTAGCGTGCGTGCAGTGATGATTGCTGCAAGGTCGTCCGCGTATCCTACAAGGAAGATGCCATCGGGCATTGTCAGCTTGAGGATGGCGTCATAGTTAGCATTCCAGAGGTCTGGTCCTAGGATGGATCCTTGCGCCGCTCCTGCCGTCAGTCGCTTGCTTTTCTGTCCGTCGTCGGTGTCGTAGATTAGAAGTCTGTCTGTCAGGTAGCTGCTCAGGATGCGCAGTAGGTACATCGGTACATCAAAGTTTCCCAGAGCCTCCATGATATCGTCCCAGCGCACAGAGTTGAATGCATTGCGCACATCCAGAGTGACGACCATGCACAGCGGTCTGGACCAGTGGTTGCCCTCTTCCGTTTTGGCTGCTGCGTCTGTTATTTTCCTTATGGCGTCCAAGGTTGATTTTCCTTTTGAGAAGCCATACTGCGTGTCTGATAGGCCTCCTGCGTTGTCGATTGCAGACTGGATGCGGGGTTTCAGGAGCGTTTCGAGGAGTTTGCCCGTTGTGTCGAGCATGCACAGTGGTCTGTAGGATGTAGGAGAGTGTTCCTGTCCTTTGCCCTTGCTGATTAGTACAAGCCTTGCCTTCTTCCATCTTGAACAGAACTTGCCCTCCCTTAGGCACGCATTGTACAAATTCAGCAATAGGTGTGGGTGGGAGTTTGCCAGGATCTTCAGCGCCTCAGCTGGTATTCCGTCTGGCCCGGGAGCCTTTCTGTTTTGTAGGGAGCTTGCCGCTGTTTGGAGTTCTTCCTTCGAGAAGAGGGGGATATCGCTCTTGTTTACTCGGAACTCTCTGTTTATTTTTGCCGGGTGCGTTGGGAATAGTGCGTTCACTATGTTGTCCATGGTGGCTGTGTCCATGGTCTCCGGCGAAGGGCCAGCACCTACTTTCTTGGTGACTAGTTTATATCCTAGTCCCCAAGGGTCTTTATCCACGTCCTGCAGTAGCTCCTCCCATTTTGCGGCTTTGCTTTCAGCGATGGCTTTTCTTAGTTTTTTCTTCGCCTGCTTGTATGCCCCGGTCTTTTCGTTTGCCTTCGCGTTCTTCTTGGCGCGCTGGACTTGGCGTTTGAGACGAAGGCATTCCCTCCTCAGATCTGCTATCTCCTCATTCCACCAATACACGGGCCTTCGGTTGGGGAGATTTGCTTTGCGTGGCATCGAGGCGTTACACGCTTGTATGATCACCTCGATCGTTCTGTCCACTAGCTTGTCCAAAATGCTGTCGTCCGTTTGGTTGGCCACTTCTTCGAGTGCGTCTTTTGTCTTGTCGATTTCCGTTTTAAATGTTGTCTCGTCCATTTTGTCGGTGTTCCAAATTTTGCATGTCGTGCGGTATTTCCGGGTGTTGCTTGCCGCGAGCGAGAACGTTATGTATTGATGGTCACTTCCGGTGTAGTCGTCGATGACTCTCCAATATTTGATTTTGGCGGACAGTTTTTCTGTCGCCAGTGAGATGTCTGGGATGGTCCCTGCGCAGCCTGGTCTCGTAAATGTCGCTTTGTTGCCCGTGTTCAGAATGATTAGGTTCCGTCGCGCTGCCATTTCGAGGATGAGTCTCCCTCTGGTGTTTGTGTAGGGCATTCCCGACTCAAGGGCCTTGCCGTTGAAATCTCCGGCGACTAGGACTTCGCCTTGCATGGACAGTAAGGTATCTTCTAGGTGGTGAAGGTTCTTTTCGAAGTCTTTGACCCGCTGGTTTGGGGTGAAGTAGCAGCTGACGAAAGTGATACCTCTGCATCTTATCCAAGCGTAGCCTGCTCCGGCTCCCTGCCCTTCCACGATCGTGCTGCGGGGTTCAGGTCTCCAAATTGCTGCGGTGCCCAGAGTGTCGGTTGTCCATTGTCGCTTGTCCATGTTGTTGTACTGTTCACTGATCAGCACGATGTCGACCTTTTTCTCGAAGGCAATTTGCCGGAGGAGGTCATTTGCCGCCTTGCTTCGGTTTAAATTCGCCTGTAGAACCCGCACCATTTATTCTTCGAATCACCCTTTGTCTTCTTTAAGGCGTCCCTGAATGCTGCGCAGGCTCCGGAACCTGTGCGATGCGAGTGGCTTGGGTTTGCCTGGCTTGCACACAGTATGCATTTCGCTGCAGCATTGCAGTCTGCTGCTTTGTGACCTTTTTCGCCACATCTATAGCAGATGCCTTCTCTGTTGGGCCCCGTGCATTCTCGGGCGAAATGGCCATATCCCAGGCATCGATAGCAGCGAGTAACCGTCAGCCGTTGTTGTATGCTGCAGATGATCCATCCCACTTTGATTTTTCCAGCCTTTAGGAGAGTTTTGGCATCGCTCTCATCAAGCTCCACAACAGCATACTTCTGCTGTTTGGTATTAGCCTTCGAGAGGGAGACAAGAGCTTCCCTTTTCAGCTGCGGGATCGCCTGTCTTACTGCGTTCTCCACCTCTTCTTTTGTTGTGAGTACGTCTAGGTCCCGAATTTCGAGGGTGATTCTCGGCACGCCGCTCCTCACCGAACCAGTTTCTCCGAGTGCGGCCGTCAGCGCTTCTCTAAAATCTTTCCCGTTTTGAGCATCTTTGCCCAATTCGATGACAACATCGCCCGATCGGGTTTTTCGGATTGCCCGAATCTCGGTTTGCGTGTCCTCCGGGTTAACTTTTTCTTTCAGCTGTGAGACCACTTCGGCGTATTGCACTCCCTCAGCCGGTTTGACAATTACCACTTCAGGGTGGTTCTTGCCTCCCTTTCTCCTGGTTTGGCCGCGGTTTTTTGTCTTATTTTCGGGCACCGTCTTTCCGTTGTTACCCTGAGAGGGCCCTTTCGTCTTCTTCTTTTTCTTCTGGATCAGAATCCAGTCTCCCTTCACTTGTCCCTCAGTTTCCTGAGGA